>DWMZ01002006.1:0-14912 GCA_018249855.1 Eueides tales michaeli | reverse complement strand
ATATATATATATATATATATATATATATATATATATATATATATATATATATATATATATATATATATATATATATATATATATATATATATATATATATATATATATATATATATATATAAATTGCGATGGGTGTACGTTCAGATTTTATATAAAAAGAAATACTTATATCGATAATAATATTGTAAATGTAAAAAGTTTGCTTGGTTGATCGCACTAATCTAAGAAATTAGTGATAAGACTCTAGAAGAGAGATAAGAAGAGATAACACGAGAACGTCTGTATATGTATATATCGTACATTATTTTTAGTTATTTCTATATCGTTAAGAGGTTAGTTTATAGGCTTTTATTTGCACTTGTCGTGTTAATAATATTGCACGCTAAATTTGAACCAGTTACCTCACAAGTGTCTGATTGAACTGAAATCTGGATTGCCATTAATACAAAATGGTCGACACTACAAAATGGCGGATTACAAATTTTTCGCTAAATAAAATCTAATTCAGCGGAAAAAGGGGAACGGAAGTGGAACGGTGTGTCTTAACCCTAGGTTCCCAAGTTCCCTCTGCCTACACTGTCATGTGCGGGATACAGCGTGAAGCTGAAAAAAAAGAAAAATAAAAGGGTTTTATTTGTAAAATACAATACAATATACCATAAAAATATGTGGAGAAAGCTTGTTTTTCTCTCACTCTCTCACTCAGCTTCACGCTGTATCCCGCACATAGCAGAGTAGACAGAGGGAACTTGGGAACCCAGTGTTAAAAAAATCAAGCTTGTCTTTATAAAGAAATTTCTAATAAATATTTCACTTATAATATAAATATAATTATTACAAGCCTAATAGAAAACAGTACAGTAGTCCAAGAAATATTAAAGAATATATAAAAAATTGCGCGCCTAAAAACTATCAATACGAATTTCTTAGAATAGTGAATTTTATGGGAATTTTATGAGCGAAGTTATATTCAACGCTGGAAATTCGATTTGTAAAAATTTTCTTTCCCGGGTAAGCAGAGGGAACCTGGGAACCTAGTGCTAAGACACTCCGTTCTCCACTTCCATTCTCCTTTTTCTGTCTATTTCCTGAGTTATTGCGTATAGAGTAGCGGAATCCAACGTCAATCTTTTCCAGAATGAAAATATTAACTTAATTTTAATTTGAATGGGGATCGTACCCATAACCTGGTCTTGAAATAATGTTTATAGTATACCAAGAAACGTTCATCTATATGTTCTATACGTGCTAGATGACAAGTAGTGCGACGTATTCTCCTTATCAATAAAATCATTTTTATGCAATTATTCAGCTACAAGAAGTAGATATGGTTTTAAATCAATATTTCTATTAAATAAGTCCTTGTGGCGCAGTGGTTGTGTTAAACCCGACAATGATTATGTGTTCTGATTCAAAATAAATTTCTGAGTTTTTTTAAGGGTTCTGTATATATTAAAAAGAGAAAAATAGTACAATGTGAAAATTGAAAAAAATATATATAATAATTTATAGAAAATCTCATAATTAAAAAATAAATATCAAAATGGCAATATTTTTGTACTTCCTATATATTTCTTTAACTTAACGCTGTATTTTGCATATATAGGAGGGTCCAGAGGGAACCTAAAAAGACACTACGTTCCCCAAGCACGGCTCAGCTTTCTTAACATTACCAGTGGAAATCAACGCCGCGCTTTGTCTTGTGAAAAACTGCAAAAACAATATTTGTTTTTACCTTTTTACTTAAATAAAATAACCATTATTAACAAATAAAAAGGTTTACATAAAGTTAAATATAGAAAACTGGTTGCGTTCTTCGCAACGCTGTTCTTAAACGGTACCAGAGTGTATAACCGGTTCCGTGCCCGGTTGAGGCCAATAGCCCAGCCCTGGGCAGTGCCTGTATGAATTTAATTATAGAAATTCGTATATATATTGATATTTTTTTTATTGATTGACGACTTTAAAAATACGAAAAAAACTGTTTTCGATATTATCTTTTGGTAACCTACCCTCAAGTTCCTTTTTAATTAAGACTGTATATAACCCATGTGAAGTAGAGAAGGTAGAGGCAACTTGGGAACGCAGTGTTAGGACACTCCGATCCTATTAATATACTTCTGTTCTTTATTTATTTAAGTATTTTATTGACATTGCTTTTAGAGTCGCGGAACTTAACGCTCCGTTTTATCGCGTTACCAGGAAACAAAGTTTAGCAATTTTAATTTGAAATAGAATTTCGTAATGGAATATAGGAGGATGAATAAACAAAGCCAGACGTTGAGGTCCACCCTACGCAAAATGTCTCGAAAGTTGCGTGTGACGCGAAGTGTCTTAACACTAATGTAATTAGTTGTAAGCGTGAAAGAGCGTGGAACTATAAAGGAAGTTGTATCACTACACCGCTAGAATCGTATTATTTAAGTGATTTATCACTTAATTTTTCTCTTCCACGTTGGATGCCAATGAAATATATATATATATATATATATATATATATATATATATATATATATATATATATATATATATATATATATAAATAATGTAGGGGGCATATATTAATGTTATAGAACACAAAACAACCATTTAAAAGTTGTCCGTTTGTCTGTACGTTTGATCGCGCTTATTTTAAAAATAACTTAACGAATTGAAATGTGGTTTTCGCTATTGCTATTTGGGAACGCTTCCTCAAGATTTAGTGCTTATATTATTTCAATCGTTTTTCTGATTAAAGAGGTTTATCAATATAAAGCATTTTGTTTGACAAATATTCTACAGAATAGTTAATAAATAATAGTGTGGTTTGAGCAGGCGAAGCCGCGAACGGACCGCTAGTTTCATATACATGTTTATGGTATAAAATGTAGTTAGTTTACAGCGGCCGTGACCTCAAACTAGTTACTGTGTTATAGCGATCAGAAAAGTGCTGAACAGGCACATATATATATATATAGTATTAAGTATATATGTATATTATGGTTAATTATAATTTAACTTTGTCCTATTTGACTGTAAACGACAGGAAGAAATGAAATACTTAATATTTTCGCTTTACAATAGTGACAAGGCAAAGCGCGATGTTAAGTTCCGCCGCATGACACGCAATGCCTAAGAAAACTGGGTTCCCAAGTTCTTTCTACTTCCCACGACTGTCAACGAGACGGGTTGCGCGTTTAATTCTCACTCGCTTTGGTAATAAGGCAAAGTGTAGCGTTAAACTCCGCCAATTAACACGCAATGTGAGAGCTTCAGAATTTGGTGATACGTGAAGAACTTGGTGTCTTAATGGGAACGGAGCTTCTTGAGACTAGGTTCCCAGGTTCCCTCCGCTCTTGCTATGTGGGGGATATAGTGATCTAATCTATTGATAATATTTAAATTTAGATTTTTCTATTAAATATAATAGAAATCTGATTCACACCGTCTGAATAAACACAAAAACTCAATAATTAGTTCATGGTTATAAAAGTAAATAAAAAGAGATTCGACACTTGTTGTAATCTGTTTATATCGATGTCTTAGCACAGAGACGGTTTTGGATTCGATACTCGCTCGGTGGAGTGATTTATCTCTCTCTCTCTCTCTCAGCTTCACGTAGTATTCCCGCACATGGCAGGGTAGGCAAAGGGGACACTCTGTTCCACTTCCGTTCCCCACTTTCCGACGAATGTTTTTATTTCTTCGCTCTGGTAATAAGGCAAAGCGTGGCGTCGAGTTGCGCCACTCAACACGCAATGCTTAAATACGGTGAAAAGTAGGGAACGAAGTGTCTTAACACTATGTTCCCAAGTTCCCTCTGCCTACCCTGACATGTGCGGGATACAGCGTGAAGCTAAAAAAATAAGGGTAAGCGGGCGAAGCCGCGCGTTGGTCGGTAGTAGATAATAGAAACATGATTGCGCCACCTTAGCGTCAAATTATACCTTCGCTTGTATAATATAAAAACAATAGAATTAGTCTCATCTGATTGTTATTTCAATTATTCTATTTACTTGCCATGTGGGAGTTATTTTGTAGTTCACGTTGAATCCCGCATTTAGCGGGTTAGGCAGAGGGAACCTGATGTTACATACACGCGGAATCCCACCTTTTGCGGGTTTGCTTATAGAGTTGTGGAACTCGTTGAATTCTCCCAAGTGTAGTTTTATTTCACGCTTATAATTAGCTTCTATGACCCTGGTAGATTTAAATATTAAATGTCCTGGCTATGGTAATAAAACAAGGCGGCGTTGAGTTACGCCATCTAACTTGTAAGATCTTGAAATTTCGTCGAAAGTGTGGAACGAAGTGTCTTGATACTAGAGGGAGCTTGGGTTCCCTCTGCGTACCATTCTTTACAGGGTATTAGGGCTATTATATAACAAATATATGTACTTAACAAAAAATGCCTAATAATGCTAAAATTGGAAAATGAATGGATGTCTTAACACTACTATCAGCTTCCCGCTGTATCCCGCACATGGCAGCGTAGGCAAGGGGAACCTGGGAACCTTAGTGGTAAAACACTCCATTCCGTTTCACATCAAGGTCTTATTACCAAAGGGAAGAAATTATAATATATAATATTTCATTGCTGAATAAAGCGTTAAACTAAAAAATACTAGTGTTACTTGAACATTTAATGTGGTAAAACCTAATGACGTCAAAACAACTCGAATTTTAACAAAAAAATCTCTTGAACTTTGTTCTCAAATTACTTAAAGTATGTAAATTATAAATAAATAATGCCTTTCTTTTTTTTTGAATTGTGAAACGTTTGAATTTCATAATTTAAAATTAAACAAAAAGATTTTGTGACCTCGTTTTTTTGTGTTTTGTAATATGTAAAGAAGCAGGTATAACGCGGCGTTTAGCTCCGCCAACTGAAGTGGATAGAGAATGGAGTGTTTTAACTTAACTTTTTATTTATTTTCGCGCACATAGCAGATGGAACCTAGGAACCTAATGAAACACACCATTTCCTAATTTAAACCGAATATTACGACATTTTATGTTAAGGCGGAACTCAACGCCGTACTTTGCCTCGTTTCCATATCAAGTATATAAAAATATTGTGTATATTTTATTGCACCGACTGGGAATCGAACCAAAAGTGGTTGTTTTTACAGTCTCACACGCTTGTGTCTACACCATAAGTCAATGTAAATTATTTTAAATCATTCTTCTGAAATGTTAAATGTGCAGCATAAGGAACTTCCTGAAAAACTAGGTTCCGGACCCCAGGTTCCCTTTGCCTACCCGGCTTTAAGCAGAATATACAGCGTAATAAAATAAAATTATGACAATTTTTTTTGTTTGAAAAAATGTTAGAAACTATGATCTTTTTTATTACAATATGCATTCAATGTTGTGTAAAGTTTATTATAGTGAATCAATTTGAATGACATCTTCAATAAATAGAACATGATTAAGGGGTGATATTGTCTGCCTAAACGTCGATAGCGAGTTCTAATCCCGGTTTGGGTAACGTTTATTCTATATATATAATAAATATGTAACTGATCTCTGTCTGTACATAGAAGATATATTAAATAACATCTTATAGGGGACGTTTATTTATGTAGTAGGAGACGAAATAATGATTTATAAAATTTTTTTTTGTCTGTTTTTCTGTGCGTTTTAGATTAAAATGCAATTTTCACTATTATATTTTGGCAACTTTCAATATAGTGTTGTATTTGTTTATTTGAATCGGTTAATAAATAAAAAAATATGTATAATATTTAATACGACAAAATTGCTACATTTTTTTTTATTCATTTAGCTGAATTTTTATAATGTTACAAGAACAAGATATTAATTGAGATTTGTAAATAAAAAAGGCATAATTCAAGCGAGTAAAGCCGCGGGCGAGTCGCTAGTATTTATATATAAATATACTTAGATTGAAAAGGAATTTTCGTTTTTTTAAAGAAGGCTGCAATATTTATTATAAAGTGTTCTATCGTGAACGCGACAAATAGCGTTCAGATGTAAAAGCGACAGGTTGTGGGTTCGATCCCCACTTGAGGAAATAAAATATTTAATATTTTTATTTCCTCGCTCCGAGTACTACTCCTATGCTAAGCGCGATGTTGAATTCCGCTCAACAGTTAATGTAGAGAGCAGAAATATTTTAATGGACATTAAGTTCCCAGGTTCCCTCTGCCTCCGTTGCTTTGTGCGGAAAACCAAAAAAGAAAGTAAAGATAGAGACCTGTCGTGGCGCAGTGGCACAAGCGTGTGACTGTAACTGACAGGTTCTGGGTTCGATCCCCACTCGAGGAAATGAAATATTTAATATTTTCAATTTAAATATTTATTGTGTTCTTCGCTCTGGTAATAAGGCATAAACGCGGCGTTGGGTTCCGCCATTCAACACGCAATGCCTCAAATTCATCGGAAAGTGGGGAATGGAAGTGGAACGGAGTGTCTTAACACTAGGTTCCCGAGTTCCCTCTGCCTTCCCTGCTATGTGCGGGATACAGCGTGAAGCTGAGTGAATGAGTGAGTGACCAAAAAAGAAACTTACAAAAATAATGTACAATAACCGTTTTTGGCATGTAAAAGGCGATTTTAATATTATTTACTGCAGACCTTGAAATAATTTGTAATAATATCAATAACACACTCCATTGACACTTAGCTTAACGATTAAATTGTCCGGAACATGGCTCAAGGGTAGTGAATTTTTGGTTTCCAATTACGTTAATTATTTTAAACTAGCTTTTATTCATGACTTTGTCTGTTAAAATATGGAGAATTAGACAGAAAACAAGCACATAGAAGGGAACGTAGAGGGAATTTGGGAACTTAATGTTAAGACACTCTGTTCCTATAAGGACACTTTCGTTACCCGTTTTCTGTCAAATTAGTGTCGAGTGACTGAATTCATTCTTTATTTACCTCGTTATTAGAGTGGGGATCGAAACCAAAATCAGTCGCGTTTACAGTCGTACGTTTTTCTTTGATAGTTATAAGTTAAAATTTTATATTTCATAAGTAAACGTACAAAAGTTTCTTAGTAGTGACCTTTTATTTCTAGACTTTTAAATATAAGTATTAGAATATATTTAATTCTTTTTTCTGCTCATCTGGTTTTTTATATATTATATATGAACCAATGATTTTATATTGCAAGAGTTAATTGATAGAACTTGCGGCGTTCAGCACCGCCACTGCACATGCAAATGCTTCAAATTCATCGGGAACTGGGCAACGTAACGGAATGTCTTAACACTATGTTCCCAAGTTCCCTCTGCGTACCCTGTCATATCGTTAAACAAATACAAAATGTTAAGGGAAGCTTACTAATATATAAAATAGTGACTGCACTTTAATACGTTAAGTCGTTTGTGAGATAAATACATACGCACCGACAGACAATTTAAAAAGCATTACTTTGATTACTAATATATATATATATATAAGTTATATATTAATATATATATGATAAATTAAATAATAATCGTATGTAATATATCGATGAGCGCTGACTTTTGATATTAAAGATTTGACCCTAATTGGCTAATATCAGGAAGTACTGAATTGGAAATAGTCCTTTTATCGAGGGAGGTTATATATATATATATATATATATATATATATATATGTATATATATATATGTATATATATATATATATATATATATATATATATATATATATATATATATATATATATATATATATATATATATATATATATATATATATGTATTTTTAATTCGTACCAGTACTTCCTGAAACTACTTTCTAAGGTAACCAATCAAAGTATTTTTTTGGCTAAGCTTCTGTGATCTTTTGACACTTGGTACCTATTAATACACTTCTCATCACGACATTCCGAATTTAAGACATTGCGTATTAACCGGCGGAACTCAACACCGCGCCTCACCTCCACATTAATAATTTTCAACTAAAACCACTTTTCCCATAAAAAAAACACACAAGCAAAAGCAAAGTCGCGTCAAACAACAATGGATTAGAGAAAAATCATTTGTCATTTTAAAATATTTAGGTTAAGCAACGAGCCTCGTCCGCTCACCGATAAATATCTTTATTGCATTAACATAAAGTCCATAATTTCGTTCCACATTTGTGTTGCGACAAGCCGTTTAAAAACGCCAACCAGTCACAGTTGCGCAGCGGTCGGTGGTACATGCCGCTTGAAAATTCACTGTTTCACTTGAAAACTTGCTTATAAAATTATTGCTGAGATTGTTTGTAAATTTTGGTTTTCTCGTACGAATTGTTCGAGCAAAATGGTGTTTTATAACAAATATGTTGATTATGTGAAGGATAATCGGGGGATCAGTGAGTGTTTTTGTTTTTTTTCCTATTGTTTTTCGTGTTTTTTGTTTTGTTTTGTTTTGAGTGAACTGGTCGGTATTTTTTGCCATTTTTTTGTAGTGTAGGGAAAGTCGGATTAATTTGATATTTTCTTTGATAGATTTTTTCCTAAAAACCCTTTACGCATAGTAAATTCAAATACCATATGGTATCACGTTACTTTAGAATACGCAAGAAATAAAAAATTAACCGAAAATATTCGATCATATCGCAATAACTTGAGTGGTTGTTTTATGTAACTGATTCTTTGGTATGCAACAATGCGAAATAGACAGGCATACATTTTTTTTTAATTGATAAAAGCTTAATAATAAATTGTTCTTCATTTGAGGGCACTATTTTTTAAATTTTCAAACGGCATATGAACTTGTTTCTTAAAAAAATCCTTTAAAACTAAGCCAAAAAAAAAGTTTATTATTATCTTCACGCTTATGTAGATAGACAAAAAGAACTTCGTGCGAAGACACCCCGTTCCCCACGCACCACCCATTTTTCGAGACATCGCACGGAACCTAACCCAAAAAATGATCTTGTTACTATAGGAAATTAAAATTATACGTTCCCCCTATTGGATATCGAATTCACAACCGTTCCGTACAATCAAACACACCGCCACGCCAGCCAGTTACATTCAGTTATATAAAATAAATGTGCCAGATACTTTCTAAAGATGATTATAAGACCAAATTACTTAGACTCGGCCTTCGCGTCGCGAAACATTCAGGTTGTACGTGATAATAGAATTGTTTATATTGAAATTATTAATTCTACTGATTAAATTTACACTATTCGTCATGATATTTGTGTTTCACACGATCGTCTCTAAGTGGTCAAGCGTGAGTCGTGTTTTCTTTACACTAGCCGTGTCCTAGCTTCGTCTTTGGTCTATGGTAATGATAAATAAAGATATTTTCAATTCTGTTCCCGAGATTAGTGTCTTCAAATGAACTAAAATTTTCAGCTTTTCGTATCAGGTTAAGGTAGAAATATATTATTCTTTGTTTATTTTACTGCTTGTAAGAATGACAATAGAAATTCAATCAAATTGTTGTTTAATTCCACTTTGAAAATTGTTTTCATACTCTTATTTTATTTATGCAGAGGCTTCACAATGAAACTTGTGATTATAATTTCTGAAAATTTGTACGCGAATGCGAAATCCCGTAGACCTTTTCGTACTTTAACGCGAATGAAATTGCTGTTAGTCAAATTAAAAATATTATTCTACTAATACTGTAAATGACAAAAATTGTGATGGACGTTTGTTCCAAAATACTAATCATACTTAGATGAAACTTTGCAGTCGATCAGCTCATGCATTAAAATAACACATACAATAAAATTTATATAAAAGTTTTGTATAGTTTGACTATTATATAAAAATAAATTTAAGCAGGTGAAGCCGCGTTATGGTCGCTAGTAATAATATTAACTACTAAATTTTACTATTTTCAATTTCACTTGTAAATTGCTGTTAACTATAACCGCTAAGTGACGTCATTTTATATGATTTATTGCGGTATTGTTCGCAAAAAATTGCTTATCGAAGGTATTACAATATGGTATCAGGTTATAATATATAATGATGTTCATATAATATTTTATTGTGTACTGGTTGTTACTGACGGCTTCGTCCGCATGTCAAAATGTCTATAAGTCAATGTTGTTTTTGGACTTGTGGCATATTATGTATGGGGACTGTCGTGGCGTAGGGGCACAAGTTTGTGACATTGTGACTTCGATTTTCACTCAAGGTAATGAAATATTTAATATTTTCATTTTCTCGATCTGATAACAATCATAAAAGTATCTAAATAAAATATGATAAACATAAACAAACAACATATAAGATGAAATTTAATAGCAAGTGTAATTTGATACCAAAAACATCACGTGCCTGATACGTTCTTACTCCTCGAACATCTATGCTTCTATACTAATATTATGGAGATGAAGAGTATGTTTGGTTGAACGCTCTAATCTCAGAAACTAATGACAGGATTAGATTTTTTTTTAGCTTCACGCTGTATCCCTCACGAGGGATGGTAGGCAGAGGGAACCCGGGAACCTAGTGTTATGACACTCCGTTCCCCACTTTCCGCCGAATTTAAAGTATTGCGTGTTGAGCGGCGAAACTCAACGCCGCGCTTTGCCTTATTACCAGAGCGAAGAAATGAAACATTAAATATTTAAATTGAAAATATTAAATATTTCATTTCCTCGAGTGTGTATCGAACCCAGAACCTGTCGGTTACAGTCACACGCTTGTGCCGCTGCGCCACGACAGGCCTCAAGGATTAGATAGATTGTATTTTTATATTGAATTTACTAAGAAAGATTATAAGGTTAATCCTTACAATGTTTACTGTATCTGTAAAGTATAATTTTTAGGTTCACGCTGTATCCTGATTTAGTAAGGTAGGCAGAGGGAACCTGGGAACCTAATGCTAAGTCAATCCGTTCCTGTTACGACACTTTCGTTTCCCACTTACACACACACTTAGTACATGATTTCCTTTAATAATTATAATTGAATCCAGCTTTTCACGCGTTGATGTCTTTTACCCTGGAATAATTTATATTCCTTACTCTATTACTTTCCTTATATCATAGTTAATTTAGATTGTAGACTGTAAAGGCAGCACTTGCGGGTTTTAATTCTATTTGTTATTACCAGAATTATTTCCGGTTTTCAGCTCTGGTAGAAAGACAGAGAGCAGCGTTGAGTTTCGCCACAATGTTTAAAAAATCGCAATCGCAATGTCTTAAAAATTGTTTCCTTTTCTTTACACATATTTTCGTTAGTAACAACATTATATGAACTTTAAAATATAATATTTCAAAACAAATGATTTTTTATGTATCATTTATATAGGAATTGATATTATTTTAGTTATTTTTCAACAAAGAGAAGGAGGGGCAGACCTTTGAGACTCCTTTGAGACTCGGTTGACCTTTAAAAAAAACAGTATCTACGATACTGGAGGAGGGCGAAAAGCATAAGGACCCGCCGGAGGGCTTGTATGAAAAGCTTGATGACAGTGGACGAGGCGAAAGAGGTATGCGGAGACTGTTTGGCGCTCAATTCTCTCTGCCTACCCAGCTAGGGATAAGCGTGAAGCTAAGTATTGTTCAAAAATAAAAAAAAACATTGTCCTATATTCATATAAAGCTCAATGTTTATTTATTTATTGAAAGATAACTATTTAGCATATCAATTGGGAGTAAGACTGGCCCATTAAGGGTTCCGTACCAATGACATAATTGGAGGTCAACGATTTCTAAGTTAAAGATCATCATTATCAAGGTCGTAACATTATAATAATATATATAAAGAAACCTTCTTGTTCCTTAAAAGATTTTTTTAGCCAATATCAAACTTAGTATCATCGCCATAACTACCTCTAAAATAATAACTACTATAGATTATAAATACTATAACTGAGACATAGAAATAAACAAAATAGCGACCCTCATGCTCCTCCGACCGATTAAACTTTTTCTTTAATTATACAAATTGTTGACATATATTGTAGTATATATGTAATACTAATGTATAAGCTATACTACTGTAAAGTTTCATCCAAATGTGCTCAGTCATTTCTGCAGGAAAGTGGAACAAACATTTACATACACAAACTATTACATTTATAATATTAGTATAGGATTTGCATATAATATACTGTAACGTCTGACTGTAACCGACAGGTTATGGGTTCGATCCTAACTCGAGGAAATTATATATTTAATATTTTCAATTTAAATATATAATGTTTCATTTCTTCGGTAAAGTAATAAGGCAAAAGCGCGGCGGTGAGTTCCGCCACTTAACACGCAAAGCCTCAAATTCGGTGGAAAGTGGGGAACGGCAGTAGAATGGAGTGTTCTAACACTAGGTTCTCAAGTTCTCTCTGCCATATGCGGGATACAGCGCGAAGCTGTAAAAAAAATGGGTACTCAAACGACTATATAAAAAAAAACGTACCCACAATCGTAAAGAAAACGAATCCACTACCATTTCAGCTACAGTAAGAGCCCTAATAGATAATATTGAATAAAAATATTTGACCATCACCAAATTTGAAGCCGCGAATTTCGTCATAGTAAGAGGTGCATACCAAACGAACGTTACGCCATATAGTATAAGTAATTATTCGACAATTGTGCAATCCGTTAAAATGATTATTCAAAATGACTTACTTTACTTAACTATTATATTTAATTTTTAATCTGTTTCCGCATATATTTATAAAAGAGGCGTTGTAGCAAGACAATCGTACTGTGTTAAGATACGTCAAATGTCTATATTTTTGTACTAATACTAGCGACCCGCCCGTGGCTTTACTTGCTTGAATTATCCTTTTTTATTTACAAATCTCAATTACTATCTTGTTCTAATTACTTTTAAGACAATATCTATTTATTAAAAACGAATATTTCAGCTAAATGAATAAAGAAATTGGAACAATTTTGTCAACATTTTAACAATTTGGAACGACATATAACAGTAAACACTGCATTTAAATCTCATTAACCGTTTTTGAGCGTACAAACGCTCAGACAAACAGACAATAATTTTAAAAGTCACTATTTTGGGCTCTATATGTTATAATTAAAAATAATAAAATTAATAAAGGTCCCCCTTAAGATGTTATTTAATATATCTTCCATGTACAGACAGTGTTCAGTTACAGATTTATTGTAAGTATAGATTATAAAGAAGAGACTGCTCGACTCCGTCATGACGCAGGGGCTCGAGTTGTGGTTACTGAAATCAAAAAAATATTTTATATTTGATAACGAGGCAAAGTGCAGTTGAATTCTGCCATTCAAGTTGTCTGTTTGGGAAGTGGGTACGGGAAAAGTTTATAAATTTTAAATCGTGACTGTGTTAGTTAAACATTTGAAGTTTATCACAATGATTGAATGATTTGAAGTTTTCCTCTAATAGACATATATATATATATATATATATATATATATATATATATATATATATATATATATATATATATATATATATATATATATATATATATATATATATATATATATATATATATATATATATAAAACTCTTTTAAGAAAGCTCTGTCTCTAATTATCTGTGAGTAGGGAACATAGTGTTAGGACCGGAAGCACAAACGTGTGATTATAAGAATTACGATTGTTGATTAGAATCCAACTAGAGAATGAAATATTAAATATCTTCATTTCTTCGCTCTGGTGTGGCGTTGAGCTACGCTACTTAATACGGAATATCTTGAAAAATGAGAGGAGAGTAGAGAACGGAAGTGTGCTAATGGGGACGGAGTGTTTTTCCACTCCCAGTTTTCTCTACCGCCGCTGCTATACATGTGAAGCCAAAAGTAAAAAGAAAATAACATTTAAATCAAAGTATTTCATAGTTTAAATTTGTGCCACTCTCAACCAGTTTGTTATTTAGGTCGCTATAAATGTCTAACTTACAGCTCTATACTGTTGAATTATGTATAATCTCTCTCTGTGCTGTATGTCTACACTAAAGAAATTAAAAAATAATAGTTTCACGCTCAATCACGCAAATAGCGGGATAAACGGGAAAAATTTAGTTGGTAGCGAAGTGCTACTAACGCAGCGTCAAAAACCAGGATAAAGAAAGAAAAATTCTTTTGCAACTACTTTAAACGGTATTTTTGCTATTACAATTTACTTTAAAAATTAGTAGGCTGATGTTAAAATATCTATACTTACTTCGTTTGATTGACTGCGATAATCTCAGAATCTATTGTCTCTTTATGAAAATTAAATATTTTTATATATATATATATATATATATATATATATATATATATATATATATATATATATATATATATATATATATATATATATATATATATCTTTGATAAAAAAAAATTGTAAACACATTTTAAATGAAACACGATGTTCCCGTCTACCGGTGACCACGGACTACTGTAAAGTGTTTTTACTATTTTTAAAGTGTTATTCCACACTTAGGAAAGAAATATACTAAATTTAAAAACGCATAAAAATTTCGACGAAGCAGGATTTGAACCCGCGCCTCTTGAAAACCGTTCAAGCACTCTGACCACTAAGCCGTACTGTAAAGTGTTCGAAACGTCGGGTTTCCAAAAATGTGTAAAAATGAATAAACGCGATTAATTCGTTAAAAACTCTTTCATTTACAACATATTTTTCTTTCAGCTTCACGCTGTATCCCGCAGAGGGAACTTGGGTATTAAGTGTTTTGGCACTGCGTCCCTGTTAAAATGAGTGGCAGAAATCGACGCTGCGCTCGTCGCCAGAGCGAAATCATGAAAATATTTAATATTTCAATTTCTCGAGTGGATTCGAACCCACAACCTGTCGCGTTTATAGTGGCACGCTTATACCCATGCGCCACGACAGGCCTCAATATAAATATTTTTTGATATATAAATTTATTTTAATATATATCATTATATATAATATATATATAAAGATATATATATATATATATATATATATATATATATATATATATATATATATATATATATATATATATATATATATTATATGTGTGTGTATGAGAT
>DWMZ01002005.1:0-14913 GCA_018249855.1 Eueides tales michaeli | reverse complement strand
CACTTTAAAAATAGTAAAAATATGTGAGCTTACTGTCAATGAGAACCCCGAGATCTTTAATGACCGAAACTTCTTCAAGTTCTTGGTTGTATATAAAATATTTCGATCTCATAACTTTTTTTTCCGAATAAACTTAATGTGAGAGCATTTGGATGCGTTTAGTGACATTCTATTGACGGTGCACCATTTCAGGATGCAGTTAAGATCTTCTTGGCGTAGAAGGCTATTATCAATTGTGAATATTGTACGGTATAGTTTGAGATCACCCGCAAACAATGAACATATACTGTGTCGCACGTTGTGACTAATGTCATTTGTAAATAAGGAAAACTGGACAAGTCCTAAATGAGATCCCTGAGGCACTGATGTAGCAATGTATTAGTCCGAAGTGTGACCGTTGATTATTACGCGCAAAACTCTTTTTGCAAGATATGAGCGGAACCAAGATAGTAATGGGTCACAGATACCATATGCTCATAGTTTTAAAATTAAAATTTCATGGTCTACTTTGTCGAAAGCGCTGGTAAAGTCATTATATATAGAATAGATCTGTTGCTTATTATCCACATGTTTTGATAAATTATTATGTAGTTTATACCTTCCGCAGAGTTTTTGCGGCATTATTTGTCGAATAGCGGAACTCTATATAGCACTTTGGCTTCTTATCACAGCAAGGAAATAAAAATATGATTTGAGCAATCTTTCTAAATTCTTCAGGTCGTCTTTATAGTGAGGTTAGAGGATATTTACTAAATTTTAAAAACGTATAAAAATTTGGACGAAGCAGGATTTGAACCCGCGCCTCTTGAAAACCGTTCAAGCGCTCTGACCACTAAGCCATCCGTCCTCACCAAGCTCCGTCGAAATTCTTATACGCTTGTTACAACTTATTTACGTTGTTAGCATCTCTGTAGGGAGATTTTTACAAATTTCCGCTACCCAAAGATAATTAGAATTATCGTTTGGCAAGAGAGAATGCTATTTATTAAATATTTTTACTATTTTTAAAGTGTTATTCCACACTTAGGAAAGAAAAATACTAAATTTTAAAAACGTATAAAAATTTGGACGAAGCAATTTTTATACGTTTTTAAAATTTAGTATTTTTCTTTCCTAAGTGTGGAATAACACTTTAAAAATAGAAAAAATAGAGGATATTTGACTGTACGAGAAAACAATGTTCTAAAATCATTGGTAACGATTTTCTCCTTTAATATATTTGTACATTCTTACCAAGCGAATATTTTTAAACTGCTTAGTGCTGTATCCCGTATATAGAACAGTAAGGGGAAGAAACTCGTTGCATGTTGAGTGGCTGGACTTAACGACACGCTTTGATTTTTTAATAGAGCGATGAAATAATAATATTTCCAAGATTATTTTTTAATTTCATATTTGCTAAATGTTTCATGTTTTCAAAATATTTTATCATTCCTCTTAAAAAAATATATATTTTAAAAATATTTCATACTTTCAAAATATTTTATACTTTCAAAACATTTTATATTTTCATTTCCTTGTTCTAGTAAAGATCCCGAATGCCGCTAAAGCTCTGCAGAAGGTAAAAAACGGTAGAGTCTTAATGGAAAAAGACTATAGGACAGTTCGTTACTTGGAGAGGGCTAGGTTCCCTAGTTTCCCCTGCGTGCTAAATGTGCGGGATACAAAATGAAGTTAAAAAAATATTTTATATTAACGCAATAGCATACAAAATCACAACATAAATAAATATATTACAATGCTGTAGGATGCTGCTGTAGGATGGGTAGTTCGACCAATATCTAAATTATTTCAAAGGTCAAAGAATGACTTTTAGCAGTCAAGTTCAGTTTGGAAATACTCAACCTGTTTGACGGCTGCACTTTATGTCTCACTTCCTACGTACGTGTTCCAAAAAACCAAATTATACAGCAATAGCGGATTTAGTGATAGTAGTTTGTGCCACAATATCACCACGGCATTAAAATGTAAATATGAAATATAATTTATATAAGAGATTATAAAATACATATATTTATAAAAATGACCTTTCTTCAATCGCATATTAATGAATAAAACCATAACAAAGAAGTCTACTCCAATATTACTTTTTTGAACTTAACATGAATACGAGTGTTATTTTTATTATTTCGAAATTAATAAACTTTTAAAAACTATATAGAAATAAATAATTTTCCTATCTTGCTTATTTCTAGTTCCCATAACTCTTAATTATTTCCAAATACCAAAAATCTGAAATCATTTTTCACAATAATTTATGACTAAATTTAAGCATTAGATAATATAAAATAGATAAGATTAAGCGAATTATAAATTACGTACTCGCTTACACAGCTGTCTATATATAGTCATATATACAGTATATATTAGTAATCTTTCTTCTATATTTGATTGCAGCGACAAGTGTCATGTCTATAGAAAACAGCGTTTGTAACAAAAATATTTAGTAGCACTGTCCTGCTCGGCGCGATAAATATGGCTAACGGTGATAAGCCACACTACGATATCAAAGAAGCTCCAGAACTGTTCGAGAAATTTATAAGAGACTACGATCGGCACTATAAGAGTGAGGCTGATAAATTGGAGCATTATGAGGCTTTTGTGGACTCCTTACATCACATTAATAAATTGAATGCTAAAAGTACCAGCGCTACTTTTGGTATTAACCAGTTTGCCGATTATACGCCTCAAGAATCGGCAGATCTGTGCTGAGTTTCATGTAAGTTCTTCTGTATATTTAAATATTGTCTATTAATGCAGTGTCCGTCAGTGATGATGAACCGTAATGTGACAAATATGCGTTGGTGTTTACAAAATATTAGATGTTACAATGCGAATATGCTTTGCGTCACTATTTCTCACATTTTTGGAGTAGTACATGTTTCTTACCTCAATTCAGCGTAAAATTGAGAACGGAGTGTATTCAGTGTGTTCCTAGGTTCCCTCTATCTGTCATGTGATGATGTATTGATTTAATTTATTAATTATATTTAATTTTATTTTCAGAACTGAAGATCCCGATAAGATACAATGACTCATTACTGATTTTGCTATTCTTTACGACTTCTGTATATTTATGGTCACTAAATAGATTTTATTTTAATTCTATTAATTAATTAAAACATAACTTTTTACTTAATAAATATTTGTTTGTTTCATTTGTTTATAAAATATGTCATTCGTTTCCTGAACATATTATTTATATATCAATTCATTGCATTAGAGTAATATTATCAACATTAATATTTTTATCTTTTTATTATATGTAATTTTCTTATCATTCATAACGAAATAGATTCACTGTCTGTATTTTTTTCCCTAATATTGATTGATAACAAATTATCAAGAAAAACTATATGTCTATCTAGATCTTTTTTTTCCTCTTTCCACGTTGTCTTGCTATACCCCGGAACACCATTTACCCAAATCATCTTAGGCACGTTCCATATATACAACGTTGTGGATTCCGGTGAGCTATATAGGCGTAGAGCCTTTTACAGAATTCTCTCCTCCTGCACTATCCACGTACATTTGCATTTCCAATGCAAATGTACGTGGATAGTCGTTGGTAGGTACTCTGAACTTCAAGTATCCTGTTCTTATGTTTTCCTCTTCGTTCAATATACATTGCAATATCTGAGTTTTTGGAGACAACAATTCAGATATTGCAATGTATGCTGTCATATAAATGCCTTTTATACTTACCGCGATGGTCGGGATCTCGAGACAAAACACCGTATCCTATAGACACATACCATTCGATTTATACGTCGTTTCGTTATCTGATCACATTATTTAGCTGCTGCTCATGAGAGGGGAAACAACTCCAGAATTATATATCAGATTATTCATACTTATTTCCAAGGGCTGGACTTGTATATTTTTTTATCAGATGACTTCTCAGTTTTTGCAACTCACAAAATTTCCATTTATAAAAGACCCCAGACTAAATTAATTTACTAACCTGAAAATCCAGAAAACGAAATATTTCAAAGACAGATATTCAAACGTTTACGTACATCACATTTACATATATTGTAAATTACTATTAATTTTATGGTTATCACTAGCTTTTATATACAATGCATTGTATTGTGTAATGGTGATTAGTGGAACTCAACTCTGTGCTTTGCATTGTTACTATAGCGAAAACACACGCTTGTGCCACTACGCCACGTCTTAAAAAATCTTTTCTTATACTTTCTGTATGTAATTGAGATAGCGATTAAGCTAACGACATCTTGTTTCTAGAGCTGTTTTATTCACGTATTTAAATATTACACATTTCCATAATAAGCAACCCTGAAGCATGGCGAGCTATCAGCGTGCGTTTCATATTTATATATGTGACATACACATATGTACAATATTATTATGCAATTAATTTTAGAAAATATTAAGGGAGGAAGACCCTATATTTATAAGAGTTTTAAATATTCAAAGTTCAAAAAGATACACTTATTGTAGGCAGAAGGAACTTGAAAATCTAGTCTTAAGATTTACTCATTTATTTCGTTCATCATTAATTTATTTTATTTAAGTAATCTATTAAAGTTTAATCACAAATTAACGTAGCTTCTTCGTCACGTTATTACAAAATGTTATTTTGTATCACTGAGAAGTATATAGAAATATGAAATAATTAATTTTGTTTTTTTTTTAATGTAAAGAGATTTTATCTTACGTTTCTGTTTGTGTGTATATTTGTTTGTTTTCATTTATTCCAAATCTGTCTGAATTTATTATATTCATAAAGTTAAATTTTCATTTCTAAATATAGAAAGTAGAGAGGATCTCAGTTTAAGAAGCTAAATATTATTTGCATAATCGGACGAGTTAGTTTGAATGTGATACTCTGATGTTTGGTTTAGTTTGAGAGACGATATTTGCAAGTGGCTAAATTACGTTGCATCGGCGATATCAATTCTAGTAATTAGAACAATTGTAATCGCAAATGGATAATTTGTGGAATGGGTCCAAGCCAATGTGGTTTTTTTATCTTTATTCTATATCCTGCATATATAAACTAGTATCAGAGCACTCTGTTCTAAATAACAAACTTCCGCTCCTCAGTTATCGCCGAATTGCCGAGTTTGGAATTGAAGGTATCCTATTCTTATCAGTATCATATCAAAAATGTTTTCAAGCAAGTGTAGTGATAGGAGTATAAATTATTATTTATTGTATTATCATCTACCTATGTAGGTGCTTAGAAAAAAGTGTTAATTAAAGTTAGGTATTTCAACTCCAACCTGTCACAGTAACATGTATTCAAAAACCTTTCCCATCTGTTCGTGAATACGTTGATAGTTACCGTATATTGCGTCATACAGCGTGAAGCTAATAAAAAATTAAGTCTAAAAATAAGCCTAAATCACCAGAGCTTTCTCTATCACAGCCTATTCATTAAAATTCTTTATTAAAACGGTAATTTTAACTGCAGCTAATTTATTTAATACACTCTCTTTGGTACAGATTGCTGAGTGGCGTGTTCGTTGTACGCACGGTTTGGAATAATTTACGTTTGTCAATTTGTGTTAATAGTAGTGGACGATTTATAAACGCTTACAGTTTTAGTTAATGAAAGACAAAATTAGTTAATATTTTATAGAAAAGGTATTTAATTTAAGAAGAATAGGTTGGCTCTTCTTACAAAATCGTCTGAGTATTCAGTCCATTAAGACATACGCTCCTACCAAGCTATGTCGAAAATTTTATACGTTTGTTATAACTGATTAAGATTGTTTATCTTTAAATGGAATATTCATTATTTTTATCCGTAACAAGAATTTAATTTAATCGTAGAAAGGTATAGTGCGGTGTTGTGTTTGTGCCGCCACTTAACATGCAATGCTTCAAAAACGCGGTAAGTGGAGAAAAGAATAAGAATTTGTTAGTACAAGGTTTCCAAACTACCCCTACATTTCCTTTTATGTCCACAGCTACAGCGTAAAGCTAAATATTTCTGTAATGCAAATTTCAATAGATATATGCACTACGACTAGCCTTTGTTATAGTAACACCCAACACACACTAATGACAGTAACAGACAAAATTCTTGTATAAAAGATGAAAACTAAATACTTTTTTAGTTACACCCTATATCTCGCATGTATATGAAAATAATAAATATTTAATTTCCTCGCAAAGAAATCGAACTCACGATCTGTTGCGTCTACTAGTGCCCCTACGCTATGCTACTAACAAACTAACCTCAATTACTTTATTTATTTGGTGTGGTAATAACAATGCAATTGTCTCGAGCCACAATTTGAAGTGGACGGTAAATGCAAGGAATGGAATCATTTATCACTACAACAGAATGCGAGATCCGCGAGCTTTACTCGACTATTTATACAAAGTGCAATACAGTTCTTGCAATTATTTTTAAAGAGAAATATCTTTTTTTAAATGCTTAAATGGTTTTTGCAAAAATCCAACACAATAAAGCTACGGTATAATATTTTTTCCTATGATTTATATTTGCCGTTTTTGGTGGTAAAAATGCAAATAAATAACAGAGGGAATTTAGGAACCTAGTACTGAGACATTTCGTTCCGTGCCCCACTTTCTATCGAAATTGAGGCATTGCGTGTGGACTCAACGCCACGTTTTGCAGCGCGGCCTTGGGAGCAAGAAGCAAGAAGCAGGAAGAAATGAAAACATTAAATATTTGAATTGAAAATATTAAATATTCCATTTCCTCGAGTAGGGATCGAACCCACAACCGGTTACGTTTAAAGTTACATGCTTGAGTTCCTGTGCTAATACAGGCCTCTATTCTATATTACAGTCCGCATAGTCCTAATTACCTTACAGTCCTAAATAAATGGTGGCGTATATACTTATACTACCGAGAATGAAAAACCATTAAAGACAAAAAATCTGTCTTGTTACCGTAGTTAATAGAAAGACATAAAAAATACAATATAAAAAATATATTTTCGGATTCTATAAAGCTTGGCTTGTATAAAGACCCATAATACATTGGTCGTTTAGTAAGTAGATACAGAATTCACTCCCTTATATAATTATCAATAATTTATATATAAATATAATAAACATGCGTTATAAAATTGTTTATATTTTTTATTATTTTAATAGTAAATTGTTACTATTATAAATAATAAAAAATATATAGCGTCATTTATCGTGAACAATTTTAATAATATGCTCTTGAAAACTCGAATAATACAATATTTATATTATGTTATTAGAGTTTTCAACCGCATCACATTTATATTTATCTTCCCGTCATTTGCTTTCGCAATGACTTTTTTATTTTCATTGCGTTTATTTTATTTAAAAATGAATATAAATAAAACTGAGAATTATACAACGCGGCCGTTTTATTCATAAATGAAAAAAAGATTTCACGAGGGGTTGCAAGTTGGTACAGCTTTTAGCTCTTTTTAAATGCGTACTGGTCTTCATTTTTATTCAATGACATTTTAATGTTTTTGTTTATTGCATTTTGAATAAAATTACGATTTACTTAAGCAAAATTTGTGTGACAGAAGAAAAAACCTTTTAGATATTTCGTTGAAGTGTTGACTGCATGCGTGGTGCTAGGGCTGGGAGGTGTGGTGGTTATATACTTTTCACGTAGACTTATAGTATAAAAAGTCCTTGTTATTACCCTGTTAATTGAAATCACGGTTTTGACTACTGTAGAAAAACGAAATGCATTTAAAATGAAGAAAAGTCAGCCAAAAATTAAACAGTATTTTAATACAACAAAATAATAAAATTATCATTAGAAAATAAAACGTGCTTTGTTAAGAATGACGCAGCGCTTTACCTTGTTGCCAATTTCTGCCGAATTCAAGGCATTGATACCACTTGATAAATATTTGAGACACGTTTCACGAGACTAAACACGGCGTTGAGTTTCGCCACTCAGTTCGCAATCCCTTCAGAATTCGGCAGAAAGTGGGCAAGAGAAGTATCTTAATGAGAACGCATTGTTATACCACAAGGTCTGCCAACCATATTGAGTACAGGATATAGAGTAGTAATTAAAAAAATATGTTTTGACAGTAAGAAAAAAATATTTATAACAAATTCATTAGTTTGTATAAGTAAAGTATACATTACATTGTACTTGTTTTAATACAGATTTGCAGTTGTAAGGACTATTTAATATTTGTTAAAATTGAATGAAACAATACTAATAACTACCTACTATTGTGATTTTAGTTCTTGTGTTAAACAAAACTTTGGTGGAAATAAATACAAAGCTATAAAATATACTGTCATTATTATATGTATCTATATTAATATTATAAAGTAAATATATTCATAGAGATATTATAAAGGACATAGGATAGTTTTTATTTAAAAAATATATAAGAAAATTGGCAAATATTATTATTTCTTACAAAGCCTCATCAAATTCTTATAATACTATAGCTTTAGCTATTTCAATTTTTGTAAGATATTAATATAACTTAACAGCGCAAAGTCAGACTACTATTTTTCTTTTTCCATCGATATAAAGTTGCAATCGAATTTCTTATCGACGCTTTCTGTACAAAAGCAAACTTAGCGAAGTTAAAAGTCAATTCATGACTCTCGGTTCTCTCGGTTTGCTTTTACCGTAAAAGGTTTAGGGTTCGATACCTCAAAAGGAAAATTTATTTAAGGATTTTTATAGAATCACTTAGTTTTCCGTCTGTCAATATGATTAGTACCGCAATCGCATGAATGTATCTGATAAGCTGAAATAATTATCAAATATTCTGGTTTACGGTCCCTTAGATCATAGAAAAAAAACAAGCCTCTCTTAGTCAATATATTAATTTTGATGTATTCCACGTAATTTAACCAAATAGGATCCCATGGACCTACAGTTATGAGATTTGACAATATATTTTATAGACATTGTATACCAATAGATAAAAAGTACAAAATGTTGTTTATAAATACATCTTTATTGCTTATAAGAAGAACCTTTGTTAAAGTGTCCAACAATTATGACAGTAACTGTTTGATTTGTTATTAGAAAAATATAGCCGTTAGTTACAAAATAAATTCAATAGAAAAATATTGTATAAGGACAAAAGACTTACTAGAAATACAATGATCCATTTGCGAATATTAGCTTCGTTAATTATTAAGAACAATTTGAGGTCGGCGGTCGGTGATACCTATCGAGGCACATACGTGTGACTGTAAACGACAGGTTGTGGGTTTGATCTTTACTCAAGAAAGTGTAATATTTAATATTGAAAATATGAAATATTTAACATTTATATTTTTTCACTCCGGTAACAAGGAAAAGCGTGTCGATGAGTCCCGCTACCCAACATATAATGCCTCCAGAATGCGGTGGGGGACGAAAGTGCCTAAATGGGTCGGTCTTAACACTAGGTTCCTCCTGGAACCTTGTTGCTCGAGATTAAATATGAAATATTTCATTTCCTAGAGTCGGGATTGAACCTTCAATACGTCGTGTTTTCATTAGCATGTTTGTGCCCCACTACAAGCCTCTCGGGCCAAATGTAAATATAAAATAACCGAACAACGACTTGTTCCGTTAACCCAACAGTTATTCCGATGTTCGACACAAGCATTTATGTAATGCAGTAGCCACAACGATTACCGAAAATAAATAAATAATAGAATTGTTTTTAAATGTCTGTCGTAAGTTTTTCCCTTTATACAAACATTTACTTAACTTGCCGAGTTAGTGTATGTGAAATCATGTAATATTATTTTTTCTCATTTCAGCTGTACCAGGGTTGTAAATTCGTGCAATAAATTTAATATTTTCATTACTTCTCTCAGGTAACGTCAGCGTAGAGTTTCGCCACTCAACTCGCAGTCACTCTAATCCGGTCGAAAGCACGGAACGAAAGTGTCTTAAATAGAAAATGAAGAACCTATGTGTTGAAAGAATTATATATCTTTTACTGTTTGAACGACACACATTCGACTCTTTAAAATAAGCTTGTGAAAATTGTGCAAAAAGTTTTCTATTTGACCTATTTTCGAAATTACGCTTTATATCACTGTAGATTATAAAGTGCTCTTTTAAAATATTTGATATATTTATCATTACATTTTTAAATACGTTTTGTATTTGTTTTAATTATAAATAAAGAGCTTTTTATGAAAACATGAATTAATTCAAATAATTTTTTTTGACACTAAATTCCCAGATTCCCTCTATCTACCGTGCTATATATATGCTGACACAAAGTGTGAACAATATCAAAGTAATAACAACGTTAACTTGTGTTGTATTATTCTGATACCCTATGAACTGCTCTTTCAATTTCTTTATTTTGTCTTAATTTGGAAGATTTTTATAAATATTATTTTCGGATTCCATAACACATTCTAATTATGAAGTACTACTTTTAAGAAATTTAAGTAAATATAAAATAAAGTAAGAAACAAGTCAATTTGTTAGTAAAGTAACTAAGCTTCCTAATATATAATCTGGCTGTTAAGAAATTTCGTTCCCATTGTGACACTTTCGTGCTCCACTTTCTGTCAAAATTGAGGAGATATTCCGTATTTAGCGCTGAAACTTAATGCCGCGTATTGTCTTGTTACCAGCCCGAGGAAAAGTAGTTAAGTATATACTTTATTCGGAACCGATTAGCTGATAAGCAATTGACATTATTCATATAATATGAAATAAAATAATGTGATGTAGCGCAGCGGCACAAGCATGTGACTTTAAACGTGATAATTTGAAGGTTTGATTCCCACTTGAGAATATAAACTATTATATATTTTTATTTTCTCGCTCTTTTAAAAAGGCAAGTAAATTTCAATTAAATATTTCGAAACTATCATTACCTTGTTTTGTTTTGTTATAAGCGCGGCGTTAAGTTTCGCCGAAATAATTAGGCGAAAAGAAGAGAACGGAAGTGTTACAATATTATATGTAGAGGATACAGTGTGAAATACAAAAAACAATTGAGGTACGTGAAGTATTTTGAGGTACATATGTCAGTACCTCAACATTGAGTTTACAATTTCAATTACAATTTTAGTTTACAATTTCAATTTGTCGTCGAAGCCCCTCTGATGTACTTAGGCCACTGCCCATCAGACTGAATAACTTTGGTAATGACGCTACAACACTAATTACTATAACACTAATACTTCAGCTGGTCCATTAGAAATCCATATTAGATGTTACTGAACCTCAAGTTTCATATGTCAATGAATAATACTTATGAGATTGAACAAATTTTGCTGTAGCACTATATCTGAAATTCTTATATTTCAGCTGGTCTATTAGAGCTACGCATGAGATGTTTCTAGTCTTCGATTTTTATATAAAGAAAAAATAGATAGATACCATAGTGGTCGACATCCACTTGAAAAGGTCACCTAATGTCCCATTTTTCGTACTTCTGTTAGGTTTCCTTAACAAATATACGTCATGTTTACACCAGCACAATCGTAAAATGCAACCACTTAGAGCCGGCAGACCAACTTGTTTCACTTGTGGGTATATAAATCTTCGTATTGTTGGCAAAACTGATCAGTTTTCTTATCGTTTTTATTTCAGATTAATATGGTTTTCAATTTAGACCTGGCCATTTCCGTGATCGTTTTTTTTCGCAACAATAAAGCCTCTTTCGAGCTCCATAACTCGAGTTCGCAACCACTGAGGGCAGGCAGACCTAGTTCATTCACATGAGGGGATTGCCCCGCAACCCATAAATGTCAATATGACCGTATCCCTGATTGTTACGAAAAATCCCGCGACCTCTTAATCTATAATCTTTTAAAATATATTTATAGGGAAAAAATCGTTTCTCGCAAGAATACTTTAAATCTATCTTAAAACAAACTAGAAGTAGTATCAAAGTTTGAAAGCATAATAATTAAGATGAAAAATTATAGCAAAGTTATAAAACTTAAATAAAATGCTGAATAAAATACTGTACTAAACATAAGTATAATATTTTATTTTTATACTATATTAAATAATGTTTCCTTGTTGCAGTGAAAGTTTTCGAAGTCTTCTCTAAAAAATAAACTTCAAAATACATACGTGGCCTGTCGTGGTGCAGCGCCACAAGCGCGTGAAAGTAAATGCGACTAGTTGTGTGTTCGATCCCCACTCGAGGAAATGAAATATTTAATATTTTTAAATTAAATATTTAATATTTTCCTTTACTCGTTTTGGTGACAAGGTAAAGTAAATTAACTTCCACTACTCAACACACAATGCCTAAAATTGGGCGGAAAGTGAAAAACGGAACGGAGTGTCTTAACACAAGGATCCCAAGTTTGCAAGTTCGCGTGTTGAATGTCCTCAAAGCCACGCTTTGCCTTGTTACCAGAGCCAACAAAAAACAATTCTTATTCTATGCTTTGAAATTTAACGATGAGAAGATGCAATATGTACATCAAGGACAAGTGCCTTGAGCACCTACAGCTGGGGCTTTTTGGAATTCGCAACATAAATGTTTTATCTTTCACTTTGACTATATTGTAAGTTTCCTGTGACGTCAAAGAAACTCTATATTTCAATCTTATGTTAAATATGGAAGAAATAAATTGGAAGATCTGCAATAAAATATTTTTATTTTAGTTCAGATAAACTTCTAGAGCTTAAAGAGAAAAAATATAATTGATTTTATATTGAAGTTCACTTACTCAGCTTCACGCTGTATCCCGCATATGGCAGGGTAGGCAAAGGAACTTAGGAACCTAGTTTTAAAACACTCCGTTCCTAGTCTAAGCTTATAATAAATATAAATGAAAAAAAATCTATTAAAACCACATTCTTGTTCGAAAGCTAAGTTATACCCAAATAATAGACAAAAAACGAATAACAAATTAGGAGGCAGAATTCAACTGCAGTGTTGACTTGGTATCTACCAGAGACAAGAAACAATAACGTTAAATATTTAACTTCTTCAAATATATATCAAACCCACAATCTATCACGTTTGCAGTTCCACACCTGAGGCCCTGTGCATACTAAAATGAATAAATAATTTAATGAAATTAAATAAAAGAAATCACAGATTGCTCGCCATATTCGTTACCCAAACACAGTCTATAAGTAAAGGCCTCAGTAGAAATTCATGTGATGATTACGTCTCCCTAGATACTAGTTGCCAAACGATATTTTATAGAAACTAGCTCTAGACTCTACATATGTAGAACTTTGCTTTACTTTAATTTGGTGGATTTTTTTAGTACTGTTAATGTACCTGACAATCTCTTTTATATAAGTAAATTATAATTTCCAAATTTTTAACTTCTTAAATTGCTATACCATACTTACGAACGCAACATATTTTTAAGGATAGGGTTAAAATTAATAGAATTTAATAAATAGTGCACCGTGAAAATAGTCTATTGCTTATTAAACTCTTGCTTTAGCCACATGAGCAAAGTTGTAAGAGAACACGCCATAAGTTTCTATGCTAGGGCCGTTACTCTTTATAGCTTATGTGAATAATGTGAGCAAAATACACAATGCAATATCATTTACCAATACGCGGATAACATTTGCATGCTCATATCAGCTCAATGTGTATATGTATTTAACGTAAATATAGGAGTTTAGTCATCGTATGAAGATTTTAATATTAGAAGCAAATGGTGTTACGATATTTATTATTAATAAATCCATTTAATACAAAAGTAAAAATTAATAACAATATATAAAATAATACATTCATATTCTAAAATTAAAATAGTCATTTATGATTATTATTCACAATGTGTTAAGTAATCTTTTACATTCTTTACTTTCACCACCTACCTGTTAATTTTAATATCGGTATCTTTTCGTCCTTAAGCCATCTCTTCTAGAGACCCAGAAGAGATAGCTATTTAGCCATAAAATCGCCTTTTGTACATCATACCTCTTATACATCTCTGTAAATTTATTATGTGGTGAACAAATAAGGCTATCAATAAAAATAATTATATTATCTTTTTGCTATTGTGTCTTGAGGCCGAAGTGGCGCAATACGATAGCGTCTAACTCTAAACGTGATGGTTGGGGGTCAATTTCAATGTCTTCACGGAAAGTGAATGATATAATGGGAACATAGTATTCTAACACTAAGGTCCTCGGTTCCCGCTACCTACCCTGTGGCATAGAGCGTGAAGCAATAAAAATTTATAACAGAACTATCGTATTTTAGCTGTGTTTATGACTATACAAATATATGATTGATTCGGTGTAAATAAGATAAAAATCAGTATCTAAATTTTATAACGAATCTTGACGACGTGTTTTTTAAACATTACAAAGTTATTTAACAATACAGTTGCTGTTCTAAACCTCTTACATTTTTTATTGAGTACATTTTATGTGATATGTATGACTTTTCCAACATTGTTCGCTTGTTGATTGTTCGGTCTGGCTAATGTTGAGTTAAAACTTATTAATCTTTATTATTATTAAGGTTTACTAAATATTTAGGTAACAATGATTCATTTTTCTGTAAAGGAATGAAATTCTATTTTCACCTTCCATCCATTAAAATTACTTTTCAAGTTCTGTTAATAAGCACGCGTTTTTTCTAAGAATGAAATGATAATAATTAATGTTGGCAAAATCAATAACATTCTAAATATTTCAAGTAACGATAATAAATAGTTTTGTTCTCTTAAACGAAACCTTATCTGAGTTGTATGAATAGAAAATATTTCGAAACTGTTCTATAAACTTAAATGAGATGCAACGCGGTATATTTGATTTTACAAAGGAAAAATTAGCGAATTAATTATGAGGCCAGTCGTGGCGCAGCGGCACAACAGGTTGTGGGTTCGATCCCCACTCGAGGAATTGAAATCTATACTATAATAAAACAGTAAAAAAGTCGTGTCTGTACATTGAATCTATTTATGAAAAAATAATGTAGGGGGGCTTAAAATAAGTAATAGAACACGAATCTACAATTTTTAAAATTTTTG
>DWMZ01002004.1:0-14917 GCA_018249855.1 Eueides tales michaeli | reverse complement strand
TTTCTTTTGTTTTATTTCATTTTTTGCAATTCTGTTGCAGGGGTGCTTCATAAGCGCATGAATGTAGACTATAGTACCAGTGAGTTGCAGTTGAGTTTCGCCACTTAACACGCAATGCCTAAAATTTTACGGAAATAGAATGGAATATCTTACGACTAGGTTCCCAAGTTGCCTCTGCCTACCATGCCACTCGCAGGTTACAGCGTCAAGCTGAAAAAAAATAGTTGACTGCGTAAGCTGTAAGAATTGACTATAAAATTATTTTGTCTAATAAAAAATGTAGTAACAATCTACAGTATGGTAATAAAATATTCTAATATGATACAATGTGCCATATTTTTAAGGAAGGAAGGTAACGAAACTTCGTTGGTAATGTTTAAGTTTCTATATACTTGTCATCGTTGACCGCGGCCTGTCGTGACGCAGGGTAAGAGATTTAATTTTTAAATAGACAGAGAAAACGGAGGGTCAAACGCTACGGACAAGTGAAATATTAAATATTTCATTTGTTTGCTGTACTGATGAGGCTAACGCGGCGTTTAGTTCCGTTATTCAACAAGCAATGCCATGAGAATTCAGTGCAAAGTGGAAAACAGACGTGTCTTTGTGAAAAAGGAGTGCATTAACAATAACTTACCAGCTTCCCTCTGTCTACCCTGTTATATACGAGATAAACAGTTAAAAAAATAATCCTACCCCCGAGTAAAAATCGAACTCCCAACCCTCTCGTACGCTGTCAGTTGATATTTTAGCTTAAATGAACAACATTTTAACAAATACAAGTTTTAACACATCGCTATATCCATAATGTTGTGAATTAAGTTGAAAAGCTTCTACCTAAAGCGTATGTGAAGTAATTTAATTTCAACGCTAGGATTTGCTTACACGTAAATTCTAGTGAGTGTCTTAGCTTGTAGAAACATTTATACGTGTGAGAATGATATATGCTTGGTATTTCTAGTATAAATGTTATGGAGCTGCTTCTAAATGTAAATGCGATGGTGGTGATGTTGATTCCCACATAAATGAAAGGATTATTTTTATTTTCTCGCTCTGGTGACATGACAAAGTGCGACGTTAAGTTCCACTACTTAACACACAATATCTCAAAATAGGGCGGAATGTAGGAGACGAAGTGTTTTACTACTAGGTTCCTTGTTCCTTCCTACCTATGCTGCCAAATGTGGTATGCGTGAAGCTAAAAAGATATACATATGATTAAATCTATAGAGTCGTGTCGTGGCGCAGGGACACAAGCTTGTGACTAAACGACCGCTTATGGGTTTGCACCAAAAAACGAAATAATTAATATTTTCATATGAAATATATCATATTTTCATTTATTCGATCTGGTAACAAGGCAACAATCTTAACAAGACCCCCTGCCTACCATGCCATGTACGGGCGCGTACAGCTGGTTTTTATTAATCTAATTAATAAAATAATATTAACAATTCCAAAATAAAATTTATACTCTGTGATTTTCGGCACAACGTTATTGGTAATTTAGAACTTTCAGTAAGTTAAGTAGATCTCAGCCCCTATAATTTTTCATCATCATATGTGTCTAATCGGTATGGTGATCCATCATAATTGACGGATCTCACTTCGGTAAATGATTGCCTAATAATTTATTAGAGAAAATCATTTGTCATAAAGAATGTTATTTGAGTCATTTTTTAAGTTCACGCCCTGTCCTGCATATTACGACAGAAGGAACCTAGAATTACGACAGTCTATTCCTTTCCGCTAAATTCTTGAGGAGTAGTTGAACTCAACGTAACATTTTTATTTATAATCATAGCAATTAGATGAAAGTACTAAATATTTAAATTTAAATGAGCTTTTTGTTTAGCTTGATGTACATTTTTTGTTAATATAACTTAGAAAATAAAATATTTGGATGGCATTAAAAAATTTAATTGGAAGGAGAGCGGTAATCCTTTATAAGAACAGAACTCCTTAATTCTAGGTTCCCAGGTTCCCTCCCTAAATAAGGCCTATTCGAATCAATTCATATAAATACAAACGCAATAACAATAATATTAAAGGCTACTATCAAAAGCGCCCTCAGTAATTTATTTTTTTTGAAAGAGATAAAAGTTAGAATTGACCTTAAAATGGAATGGTTGGGATGACACAAAAAACTGTAATGCTGTACTTAAATAGAATAAAATAGAAAATTAATATTATAATATGATTATATAGCTGTGGACGATTAGAGTAATGAAACGGGTTAAAATTCGTTTTGTGGGTTCATTTGTATGTTTATTATTATTAAGTAGATATTACCGTCGTGGCACAGTGTTGGACTTAATTGAACGCTAGTTGAGGATTCAACAATTCCTTCTCGAAGAAATTATTTTTATTAGCTACTCCACATAGCACGGTAGGCATTGGGTACCTGGGAACCTGTTAAGATACTTCCATTCCCGATTTTTCACTAAATACTAGATTACGTATTGAGTGGCGGAAATCAACGCAGTGCTTTGACTCGTTACCAAAGCGAGGAAATGAAAATTAAATATTTTATTTTCTTGAGCGAGAATCGAATCCAAATATTGATTATATATTGCGCCACGAATGACCTCAAAATGTATTTTTTCCGCTTTAGTAGGCAAAGAGCGCCGTTAAGCTCTGCTTTATATAGGTATAAAGTTATTTCTTTTTTCTTTAAAAATATTTTCGCTAACAACTTTTTTTCACTTAATCCGCAATGCTTCAAATTTGGTAGAAAGTGGAGAACGGAAAGAAGTGTCTTAACACTATGTTCCCAAGTTTCCTCTGTCTATTCTACCATGTGCGGATTACAGCGTGAAGCGAATTTGTTACACGTTTAATCTTGTACTTTAGACTAGGAACTTACAAGCATCTTTATTACACTCGATGTCATAATATTGACATTTTTGTGAAGCCTTTTATTACATCTAGAGTAAATTATTTGATATAAAACGTTTAATTTTCCACGTCTTGGTAGTTTTTATATAAAATATAAATATTTATTTATAGAGAACAGTCGCAGCACAGTGGCACAAGTATGCGACTGTAAATGTAAAAGGTTGTAGATTTCAATCCCATTCTAGGAAAATGACATTTTTCATATTCTTTTTTCCTCGCTTCGGTAACGAGGCAAAACGCAAACTAAAAATTCAAATATGAAACCTAAAATTTAAGCAATATTTCTCTTGAAGTTCCTTTAAACAATGAATGTGGCATATCTGTCGTTCTAAACGCTATTTATGAGGCACATTGCGGAATGCAACTTGCTTTAGCAGTAATAAAGAATACAATAAGCATGTGAAATGCACTAAGGTCTAATTTTTTATACTATTTTTGTCACTTTATTCCACACATAGAAGAGCTTGCTGTGGTAACCTGGGGACCCTAGTGTTAAGTCATTCCGTTCTCCATTTTCTGTCAAGTTCCTTGAGATTTGAAAGTGTCGGTGAATGTATGATTTAAAAGTGATATCGACGTATGTTCCCTCTCCCTATCCTCCTATATGTAAGATACTATGTACTAATTAGTACATAGTATCTTGCATATAGGAGGATTACCTTTTATACAAAAGATGTTGAATTTTGCTACTCAACACGCAATGTGGACGGACGGACAAGACGGTGGACACTGGAGAATGAAAATGACGTAATGAGAACGGTTCCATTAACACTAAGTTCCCAAGTTCCCTCTGCCTACCTTAGCAAATGTAGAATTCAGCGTGATGTTACTTAAAATAATTATTTTTCATTCATCAATAATTTTATCCGCAATAGTAACCTAGAAAATATTTAAAAAACTTTTAATTTCACGAACTAATCAAATTAATTTGAAACTCATTACCGTTGAGCGATTGGTGACGATATCCGTTGAATTGTCAAAGTTTGACAGGTGAATTAATCATAATACAAAGTTTTACTCGCGTGGCACAAGATTTTAGGGGATTTTGAATATAATTACTAAAGCATAAATAAGGCTTAAAACCGTTTTTCTGCAATCTTCAACTTTTCTGTCATGTCGCTAATTTTGTTATATTTAACTTAATTTAACTTAATTAAAGAATAAACACATTTTTTAATTTCCACCTCTAATTATAATTGTAATCTCAAGAAATTCTTATTTTTAACCTGGTTTATATTCTTAAACGTTAAGCTGCCGCTATAAAATATTTTGGTTTATGTTTTAATCTAGTTTCACACTGTTTTATGCACATACCAAGGTAGCCCGAGGGGACCTGGAGAGTGTTCCTCCAATCCGGGAGGAACCCTCATTCCCTTCTTTCCGACGAATTTTTCAGACATTTGGTGTTGAATGAAGTGCATGGAGTATTAAATTTAATATCGCGCTTTGTCTCATTACTACAAACAAAAAATAAAAAAAATCATGACTTTATCCCCCAGAGAATAAATAATGAGGTCTGTCGTAGCACAGGCGTGTTACTGTAACCGACAGGTTGTAGGTTCGATACTCACTCGAGGAAATGATAATTCATTTCATTAATATTTTCAATTTAAATATTTGATGCTTTCAAGTCTTCGCTCTGGTAACAAAGCAAAACGCAGTGTTGAGTTCCACCACTCACACACACATTCGGCGAAAATTAGGGAACAGAAGTGGAACGGAGTGTCTTAACACTAGGTTCCCAAGTTCCCTCTGCCTACCCTGTCGTGTGCAGGACACAGCGTGAAGCTGAAAAAAAAATCAAACCCACTATCGTCGGATTTTACAATAGAAAAATAACATATAATATGATAACATTAAATATTAAATCAATCAAATTTTGTACTTTTTGAAATGGTATAAAAATTTAAAAGTTGATAACGAAAACAAAAAAGGGTTTATCAGATTTACACTTTAAACCGGCGATATTGAAAACATTCTCGTTACTGATGAAACTAATAGATAAAAATATCTCAAACAACAAGTTTACGATGGTCTATGCAATGTTAATTGGAAAGCCGAAACCCGAAGTAATTTGAAAATGTTAAATGTAACATTTTCACAGAAAAAACTATAGATTGCCTGAATTTTAGAGGTAGTCTACATTTTTATAGGAACGAGATAGTAGATCCGATTTTTTACTGGGATTTTTTCTAAAAGTTTCAACTCGGTTCATCCAATTTTTTCGTGTAGTTTAAATGAAATACTATGATAGATTAATGTACAAAAGGTTTTTGATTAAACCTTTTTTTGTCTGTGAGTTTTACGTTAGTTTTGGCTTTCAATCTGTTAGAATTTTATTAAGCTACTCAGAAAATTATTTTTTCGTTAAAGGTCTGTCGTGGCACAGAACGACAAATTGAGACCCTTGAGACGTATCCCACAAATGGCAGAGTAGACAGAGGGAACTTGGGAACCTAGTGTTAAGACAGAGTGGTGACCTCCACGCCGTGTTTTGCGTAGTTACCAGAGCGAAGAATTTAAAACATTGAATATTTAAATTGAACATATTAAGTATTTCATTTCCTCGAGTAGGTATCAAAACCCACAAACTGTCGCGTTTAGTCAGATAACCGTTTAGTCAGACTCCCAAGACATGGATAATGCTAAATAGATGTGCACAGACAGTAGCATAAGAGAAAGAGATTATGGTACCCTATTCTCTTCAAATCCCACTAATATTTTAATTTTCCTAGCTAAATACTATGTTCTCAGGTTCCCTCTGCCTATACATAAGACTCAGCGTGAAGCACAAAAAAAATATAATTATTACCTCGAGTTGGTGTCAAACGCACTACCGTCGCGTTTATTGTCAAACGTTCTATATAAAGGAAAAATCCCCAAATCATCTACCTACCTTACCCGTAAACACTTACAGGACTATAAAACTGCACAGATACCAGAGATTTATGTCTCAGTTTCAGTACATCGGCCATTGAGCATGTTTTATGTCCCGAGTTACACGATTGTACTTACATAAGATGAAAACAGTTAACAGATTTATTTTGGGATATTCTTTTAGTTTTGTTGTAGACTTGTATTTTGAGCTTGTAATTGTTATACGTTGTAGACTAAAAATAATTTATTTCTCTAAAGGGGAGCCAAATTAGTAGTAATTAATAACTTCTATATATTTCGCGGCGTTGAGTTTCACTATTCAATAATTAATGCTTTACATTTAGCTGTACGTGGAAACAGAGAAGACGCCGTCTGCCTACTTCAATGTAATCAGCGTGTTACAGAAAAAGCTATAAGCGAAAAAAAGCATGATGGAAAAAAATACATAGGAAATGTATACTATAGATAATTATTATATCACAATTATAATATTTTTTCTAATAAATCTTAACCTATAGTAAAACTGACATTCTACCTACATTTAATATTAAATTGTCGAAATACACACAAGTGTACTTACATTGAAAGAGCTTTGAAGCGATTTGTAATTGATTGATTCAAAACTCCCAGAATACGCCAAATTGCGACCAATTGATGACAGCGAGTGCCTTTTATCATTTTTATTATATTTTAACGTTATATATGAATTCAATATATTGTGAATTTCCTATAGAAAAGCATAAGTGGATATAATTATATTCAGGATGTCGTGACGCCTGTCATAGTGCAGAGGCACAAGCTTATCACTGTAAACGCGACAGGTTGTGGGCTCGACCCCCACTTCAGGAAATGAGATATTAATTCGCTCTGATAAAAAGGCAAAGCGCGGCGTTGAATTCCGCCACTCAACAAGCAATAACTCAAATTCGGTGGAAAGCGGAGAACGAAACTTTGTGTCTTTATTCTCAGATTCCCTCTGCTTACCCTGTCATATGCAGGACACTGCGTGAAGCTGAGTGAGTGAGTGAGGACGTCGATTCACAAGAGTACAAGCGTGTCATAGTACACTTGGTAGTTTAAGGTTCGAATTGCACTCGGAGAAAAGAAATATTGAATAATTTACTTTTCCTCATTCTGGTAATAAGACAAAGCAATGCATTGAGTTCTGTCAACACGCAATGTTACAAGAAATCGACGAAAAGTGACAAACAGAGTATCATATACTAGATTCCCTCTGCCTACCCTAACATAACAATGCGTGATACAGCGTGAAGCAAAAAAAAACAATTATTTAGTTTTTATTACAATAACTTAATGACTTAATAAAGGTGAGCTAAAAAGAACATTAAAAAAAACTATGAACCAAATATCTATTCTAATGTAAATCATTACATAATATTTCAATAAAAACAATATAAGACAAAAGGTAACGCCCAACAATTAATTTTAAACTATAATCATTATTGATTTCTCTACAATAAAATTTGTTTAGATTTAAGCTGTATCCCACACATGGCAGGGAAGGCAGAGGGAACTTGGGAACCTAGTCAAGACACTCCGATCCTTTCCCCACTCTAATAAAAAATACAAAAGTAAATCCAAACGACTAACACCGTTATAACTGTAAAAAATAAATATCGTTTACATAATAAAATAATAAATATGTTAACCTCGTATAGATCTTCAGTTTATATGGTACAGTAGCGTGAAGTCACACGTGATAGCCTTATAAGGGACGTGACGGTAATATTTTCATATGATAGTCTGATGTAGCCATAAATCAAACGGTCCTGGATTTGCATTCAAATTCAATTTCTCTTCCATATTATTCTCTACATTTGGACATATTTTTACTAGCAGTTTAAATATATATATATATATATATATATATATATATATATATATATATATATATATATATATATATATATATATATATATATATATATATATATATATATATATATATATATATTTACTTGATTAATTCATTGTCCACAAAGTCAAGTAAATTCTGTTTTATTTTTACCTTTATTTAATCCAGTCATTGTTTTCATCGTAGCGCAACGGTATAGCATCTGATTAAAAATGGGGCGGTTGAAGGTTCGATCCCCATTCAGGAGTAAGAAATAATTTTAGTTTTTCGCTCCGATTGTTCTCTTATTTGTTTTTAAATTCCATATTTTATTTACCATTAAGTATGATAGGCAGACGGAACTAAGTGCTTAAGTAAATCGTTTCCAATTGCATATTAGTTGACTAAAACTCAAAGTCGCAATTTGTCATGTTACCAGAGCGAAAAAATAAAAATAATTCATTCTTCCAAATTGATGTTGAACTTACAACTGACGTTTTTACAGACAACTTTACCACGGTGCTATTACGGTCTTATATTTTTTTAACTCTGTGGTGTTCCCTCACTTAAGTAAATAAAAGTAACTTAAGAACCTAGTGTCAAAACACTCTGTCCCTATTAAAACCGGAAGTGTTTTCTCGACTTTCCGATGAATTCTCCAGGCGTTGCATGTTGATCGACGTAATTCAATGTAGCAATTCTACAGTGAGAAAATATTAAATATTTCATTCACCTTAAGTGGGAGTCGAACCCACACTACGTATATAAACACATGTATAAACACAATTAGGTCCAATATAAGCGTATGTTCACTGAAGGTCGTTTCTAACTCAAATCCCGTCAAACAGACACAGTTTGTCACTATACCGCGTCTATTTATCTTGTAATACTGTAAATACGCCGCTTTATATTATCAAAGATTTGTACAGTGAATTAATTATTTACTGATGCCGTATTGATGTTATCATGGAATTAAAAGATAAAACACAATATCAAACATAATATAATAACAACTGTCTAGCTAGAGGGCAGGTTGTTGGTTCTATGCCCACTCGAAGAAATGAAAGATTTAATATTTCCATTTTAAATATTAAAGTGTTTTCATTTCTTTACTCTAGTAACAAGACAAAGCATGGTGTTGAGTTTTGCTACTCAATACGCAAAGCTCAAATTTGACTGAAAGCAGGGAACGGCAGGGAGTGCCATAACACTACATTCTCAAGTTCTCTCTGTCTAATCGGCCATGTGCGGGATGTATCCCGTGAAGATGAGTGAGTGAATTATAGCTTTCAGGCTGCATTTTGAATATAGCATATAATATATAGATTGCATTTTATCTGACGGAAGGAATTAATGTGCTTTGTGTGTAAAATTTGTATAATGAGTCAAAGTCACTGCGAGAGGCTCCGACCACTCAACATAAAATGCCTCTATAATTCGGTAGCTATTGGGGGAACTCGAGACTCAACCGAATGGGAATCGAATGCACAATCGACACGCTTGCAGCCAGATGGCCTCAATTAATTTTTATGTGCAAATACAAAGAATTAAAATTCTTCTACATAAATATTCCTTAAAAAGAGTCCAAGCACTCGTATTCTACTAAACATTTTCCTTTGATCACAATTGCGATATCAGGTGAAAACACAAATTCGCTTGAACATTTTTTGACAATTAATATAACTGTAATAAAATATTTAAAAAAAAAAACATATTCCCGCTGACTCCAACATACTAGGGTAAATAAGAACTTAGTACAAAGGTATTCTAATGTGCTTTTGCCTTGTCATCAGAGCGAAAAAATGAAAATATTAAGTATTTCATTTGAAATTTAATATTTCATATCCTCGAGTAGGGATCGAACCCACAACCTGTCGCATTTACAGTCACGGGCTTGTGCCGCTGCGCCGCGACAGACCTTTACAACATTGCACATTGAATTGCGAAACTCAACGCCACATATTGCCAAAGCGGCGAAGCGATTTTTATGATAAATACTTCGTTTCCTAGTTTCCCAGATTAGTCTAGATTCAAGACATTAAGTACTTGTTGTATTTAGAGACATTCGGTACACAAAAGAAAGTGAACGAAAATTGTTCTTTGCTTCAGTAGAAATCGAACCCAAACCCATTGCGTTTACAGTACGCAACTTTCTCTACGCCACGACGGTCTCGACGTTTCAAGCAATTTATTTTATATATCAATTGAGTCTTAACCGGTCTTTTTATAATATTAAATCAATTCTTGGCGAAAATTCATGTAAATGTAGATTCGACATTTTAATTTAATATAAAGCCTTCAAGAGATTATTTTTAACCCTCGATGCTAAAAGAGGAACGTTTTGAGTAACGGCATCGTAACTCCTAAATATTTTTTTAATCGATAATTTTCTTTCAGGAAAATAATAAATAAGCAGATAACCTGCAGATAGCTGGGTAGGTAAAATTGAACTGGGAACATAGTTTTAAGACCTTTAACGCGCAACGTCTCTCAATTTGGACTGAAAAAGGAAATGTTAACTAAATAAAAGGCGTAAATATAGTAAAAATATCATTTTACAATCAAAGAAGGAATTTAGGACCCTAGTACTAAGACACCCCGTTCCAATTTATTCATTTTTGTCCTCCTCTACCTCTACTATATAACTCAGCTTCACGCTGCATCCCGCACATAGTAGAATAGACAGACGGAACTTAGAAAACTAGTGTTAAGACACTCCGTTTCGAGCCCTAGTTTCCACTGAATTTAAGGTATTGCGTGTTAAGTAGCGGAATTCAAAGCCGCGCTTTGGGATTATTACCAGAGCGAATAAATGAAAAAATAAAATATTTAAATTTAGAATATATATGCTTGTGCCAATGCGCCACGACATGACTCGCTATATTAGAGAATATTGTCTTAATTAGCGTAACTTAACACTGCATTTTATCAAACTAAAGCAGGAAATCAACTAAAAGGTAAAATAATTCACTACGTACATAATCTCTCACAGTGGCATTAATAAATTCCCACCTTTACCTCTATTCAAGTGTAGGTCATAAATTTGTGACGTGACACTTCAGTAATGAAAGTAAAGAATTAGGATTTATTGATATTTATGTAAGCTCGAAATTATGTTTATAAAATGATATAAACCTATGATATGTTATTTTTGAATTATGGGTAACAAGTGAAAGGAAAATATATACAAATATTTATTATGTAACTTTTAAGAAAATATAAAGGTGGTATGAAATATTTAATATTTTCATTTCCTCCATTGAGGCGCTTCATTGAATTCCACCATGCAATGCGTCAATATTAATTTAGACTTTAGATACTGTCTTTAATAAATCATAAATTTACGCAGCATTTACAATTAAAAAATTAAAAAAAATCATACCCAACGTAGCGCAGGGGTACAAGGGGATATTTTAATTTCCTCGCTCTGGTAACGAGGCTAAGCCATTAAAATCTGCCGCTTTACACGTAAATCTGGATGCTTTGCGTGTTGAAATTCGCTTGCGCTCTCATACAGACACTGTTTCATAATTTCACTATAATTGTGAAAAAGTAACTGAATGAAAACGGAAACGAAGTGTCTCAACACTATGTTCTCAAGTTTCCGCTGCTATATGCGGGATATATGTGAAGCAAAAAAAAATAAAATAAAACCATATGTTATTTTGTATACGTATATAAGACTTCCAATATTGAGAGACTGGAATTCAGAAGTAAAGTAGATTTAGAAGTATAAAGAAAGAGAGAGAGGTAGAAGGAGAGAAAGTGGGGAGAGAGAGTATCTAGAATATTTCTCAAAATACCCACGACGTCATCGGAAAGCGGTAATTTCTATTTAACGCTTTAAAGTTATGAACCCGCCCGTAAACAAAGTTTCGAGCGAGGACTGTTTTTCATAAAATTTATGCCTTAAATGAGACAACAAAGAGCAAATTAATTACAATATATGTAGAAAATGAAGTTTCACTAAAAGCTAAACCAAAGTATATGAAATATGCTTAAACTTTGCCCGAGCAGATGCTACATTGCAACTCATATAATATACTTGTAACAAAATTCTTAACTAAGACTGGAGCTTCATTTTATGAAAGGACAAGAAATTAAATCAAATTTGATTGTAAATAATATTATATTTTTGTGCTTCTTTACTATGTATTTCGCACATTAGAGGGTAGACAGAGGGAACCTGGGAAGTTAATGTTAAGACACCGAGGTTCCTAATAAGATACTTCCGATCTCCACTTTCTGAGAAGGCATTGCTTGTTAAGTATTGGAGGTTAAAGCTCCGCTTTATCCAACGAAGAAATAAATAATATAAATTTAGTCTGCACTGCATTGTTCGATGCATCGGGTTTCCAAAAATGTATAGTACCAAATAATGATTATTATTAATTTGGTTTTAATAATTTCAATAAAAAATAATATTTACAGCGTTTAGTTACGCCACATAAATCGACAAAATTCGGGGAATCGGGAAACGGAACGGAGTGTCTTAACTCTAGGTTCCCCAGCCACCCTCTGCCTATCACAGATGCAGGTTGAAATTAAGGTGCGTAGATACTGTACACATAATTTATTTAAATAAAAGTAGACAAAACCCAAAAAAAATACGATAACTTTTAATTAACATAATAATTTTTTTTAGAGAAAGGATAAATCCATGTTCTAAAAAAACATTACAAGAAATAATATTTTTTTATGTATAATCTGAGATTCGATTACATAAAAATTAGTAACAAGGTACATGAATGGAAGTATGTACATAAGGGGAAGTAAAGGGAAGTATCAAACATGCGTTTTGAGTGAATGAATTCAACGTGTCTCTTTAATAGTCAGTCCCAATGCGCTACGATTGTCTCCATTAAAGAAATTATAGATAATTGTGATTATATTCATAGAAATATTGTATATGAATTGATTATGAAAAAGAAAGAATCTGATATTTTTGTACTTCTGTAACATATCATAACATATCAAACATACGGAAATTTTATTGCTAAAAACATGAAAATATATTTAAATTATTGTAGAATCAACCTATCTATCAGAATTGTTTCCTACCAGAGCGAGAAAAATGAAAATATGAAAAATTTTATTTGAAAATATTAAATATTTCCAATCTTCGAGTAGGGATCGAACCTACAACCTGTCGCTTACAGGCGCACGCTTGAGCCCCTGCGCCACGACAGCCCTCATATCTTAGGCTATCAGCAATTGTAAAACAAAATAATTTATTTTACCAACATAATATTTTAAGAATTACATTTTGAATATTGGAAGGATATCAGCGTTAAGTAAATTAACACTGTACAATATATTACTGATATTAAAGAATGAACTTTATTATTTTGATATAAGGTTTAAAATCACTTTATTTTTTTTTGAACAGCTCTTTCCTGCCAATTTGGAGCAAGTGGCTAGATTGTGAACGGTTAAGTAATGATCGTATAGAATGTATATACATACATAAATAGTACATATTATATATTGCTCCCGGCTTTGCTTTTGTAATTTTTTTATTGTGACCTAATTTTCTTTGGCTAGTATCGACTTCGCGCTGTTTTCTAACAATTGCAGGGTAGACAGAAAGAATCGGGAACCTCGTATAAACACTTTATTTATTGTGTGATAAAACTCAACTTGATATAATAGCGAAGAAATTGTGACTTTGACATAAAACAACGTTTTATAATACGGTAATATAAATAAAATACAATAGAATAAAATACAATTTACTTACAACAAAGACAACTGAAGAAGATGCTCCATACACTAACATTTGATATGACAACGTTACAAAGTTTAATTAAGATTAATGTGATGTAATAAACCTGCACGTTAATTTAACTGAAACATGGGAGAAAGTAAATATTTATACAAGAGAAAAACATATTCATGCGGAATTCCGCATTTAGGAAAGCAGCATAATTTAAATAAAAAGCGTTATGAAGAAGGTTGTTGTGGATTCGGATTCTATTTGAGCAGATTAAATATCAACTATTTTTATTTCTATTTCCTCGCGCGGTATTAATCACTATAATATATATAATGCCAATAGAATTCGGCGAAGAGTTTATTAGTGGGGAACATAAGTGTCTTTATGGGTACGCAGTGACTTATCGTAGGTTCCCAGGTCCATCTACCTTCCCTACACAATTACTGCCTTTCGATAAATATAACATTTAAATTTTTGAGCTGAGAATCAACTGAGTTATTTACATTTGATCATTTCGACTAAGGCTAGAATATGTTATATGACATATACAAGTCCTATTTTTTTTTAATTCGAACATATGGGCAAAGTTTACAATGTGGCAATGGTCGTGTGTTTTGTACGACAGGTAGAGCCAATTTAATTAAGGCTCCTTTTTGGTTTTATTGTGTCAATAACTTGTGTCTCATAATTTCTTTGTGATATTTTCTATGGATTTTCCATTTCTATGTACCTCAGATTTGCTTATACATATTGTTCGATCCCGTATATCAATAGAATAAAAGGAATCCTTATGAGATTACTTTTTGTCCATCTGTCAAGACTTTGTATCTCAAGGACGTGTTGAAGTTGAAGAAGTTCTACTTTCCTTTGATTTACTATTATAAAATCGGTATAGAAAGGTTGATGCGCCAGACTAATTCTTATATATTTACGAGTATATATTAAATTTATGCAGGCTGATAATATTTTATCAATAGTTTCAGAAAATAAAAAAATAATATCTTAAAGCTGTCGTGGCGCAGTGGTACAAGCGTTGTGGATTCGGTTGTGAATTCGATTTCCAATCGGACGTTATTAAAATTTTTTTATTATAATATGTTTTCTCTACTAAGCTTTTTTTTCGCTTTAGGCTTTATTCCACATATCAGGGTAGACTGAGGAAAGTGTAATATTTTTAAAAAGAGTAGAAAGTAAAACATCTAAATTTTTACCTAATCTTCTTTTTCTGCTTCACGCAGTATCCTGCAAATGTAGGATAGACAAAACGATCCTTTTGTTAAAACACTCTGTCCCTCACTTACTGTCTCGAGCAGAGCAGAGTGCGAATAGAACTCAACGCCGTGATTTATACTTGTAATATATTTGTATCTGTACATGGAAGATATATAAAAGAGATCTTATAGAGGACGTTTATTATTGTAAGTCTGAAATAATCCGAGAAATGGCTATCCAGATTTAAATGTAGTGTTCACTATTATATTTTGATAACCTTCCTTAAACATATTACATAACAATATATGTTTCATTGAAATGGGTTGGTAAATAAAAAAGTTGCCTTAATTCAAAATATT
>DWMZ01002003.1:0-14921 GCA_018249855.1 Eueides tales michaeli | reverse complement strand
AAAAAAAAAAAAAAAAAAAAAAAAAAAAAGAATAAGGAATAAAGTGTGGACCTAAAAAAATCTTACCCGAATCTTTTGCTAAGAAAATTTCCTCTGTTGCTTAAACATTTCATTGGCTTGATTGTCTCGTTCCAAGCTGGCGCTGGGTTCACAGTCCCGTTGAATTCTTTTCAGGTCAACTGTGAGACGGCTACTGATCACACTGTCCAAACGATCTTCACATGATTGATGTATGTTTCTTGAAAAAAATATATTTTTAGGAAAAATATATAAGTTAAATAATATAAGCCCCTATCCTTTTAAATACTATAATGAAAAAAAAAAAATAAATTATACAGAGGTGTTTGAGAAGGTTTAATCGGTCTAAGGATGTTGCTGTATTTGTAATCCAGATGTTATTTTATTTGTAGTCCAATTTTTTTGTTTATTTTTTTTATTTCATACATTTTTTTAAACTTCACGCTGTATCTCAAATATATCAGAGAGAGGGAATTTGGGAACCTTGGGTCTAAACTAAACTACTACGTTCCGTTCTCCAGTTTGAGGCATTGAGCGTTGAGTGGCGGAACTCAACAACGTGCTTTACTTTGTTACCAGAGTGAAGAGATGAAAATATTAAATATTTTAATTGAAAATGTTAGTTATTTTATTCCCTCGAGTGGGGATCGATTTTACAATCTTTCGCTTTTACAGTGGTGTGACTGTACACAATTACACAGTGTCGTGATAAGAACATGCTTGTGTCCTTTGTCAGTGACAGGCCTTAACCCACACACTTAATTATTATTACGATTTATTGGCATTAAAGAAAAGGTAATTACGTTATTCTATTATTTAATTTTTTGAGGTAAATAACATTTGAACGACGGCGCCCTAAAATTATATAATTTGTAACTTCCTTATGTGGGGATCGAACCCACAACCTGACGCATTTACAGTCACACGCTTGTGCCTTTGTGCCACAACAGGCCTCTAACATGACCAGACACCAGATTTCAACAATAAGTATTGCCACAGTTGATGTTATTCTGACCAATAAACCTAGACGGAATAACAAATAAGATATAAATATGTTCCTCTATTTATTGAAATAGGTCTAATCTGTCTATTACTCGCCACGTGGGGCATGGTACAGTGTCTCGACACTAGGTTACCAAGTTCCCTCTACTCCGCCATGTGCGGGATACAGTGTGATAAACAGCGTAATCAAACAAAACAAATGAAAAAGTGACGCAATTAATCAAAGCCCTCTTCCATCGTCCTATTTTGTTTACTTTGGAAATTAGTGATTATTTGAATGCCGTTGATTTCCCGTGAGAAACTGTACACCTGGCTGTAGCTGTCAGTGAACATCTACTTTTATTATACTTTGATGAATTTCTACGAATGGTCGTGCTCATTTTTTGTGAAATAACTGAAATTAAAACGTTGCAGTCTAGTGGTTTTCTTGATGGTGGTAGTTTCATTTCATTGATTGATTTATATATCTATACTTCTATATTCATCCCAAGTGGAGAACGGAAGTAGAACAGCGTGTAATACGGATTTTTGCCCGTAAGAAATTAGTAAATTTGCGAAAACAGAACATATATTAATTTTCCGTATTCCAATAATTCCAAACCATATGCCATTTCAGTTCAAATTACTACAATTTCCCATAAAAGCTGCATTAGCTATGACAATAAATAAAGTGTTTATCCCATGGCCAACTCTATATGGCATGTTCACGGGTATCAAACTCGCAAAATCTTTACATCTTGGCAAAAAATGAAAAAACTAAAAACTTTGTATATATAAATGTATTAAATTAACCGTATTATATTTTCGCAAGTAATTTATATATGGCATAGGGAAGCATTTTGACCACAGCCTCGTAAAAGAAGTCGCGGGCAAAAACTAGTACAAATGTTAAAACTTAATTGAACTAAATTCTGTTTAGTTTATAAAAAATAAACAACGCTTCGTATAAACTTTCTTTTACAAAGATCCAAGCACTTTACTCAATAAGGCAAATGTTCAAATTTTAGTATAACTTCCATAAGCTTTTACTACTTTTGCTATTAGCATATGATCTGTCACATATATTGACAGTACTGCCAGCAAGATTCGTAATTAATATAAAAAATAATAAAATCCAACAGCTAAATGGGCTCAAACGTTAACTCCAAAGTTATCGTTTGAAATGTTTTCATTACCAAGTATTTTGGAAACGAGGGAATGTACGATGTTGAGTAAATGAATAAAAATGGAGATTAAAAGTATCATAATGATCACAGGTTGTTACTGGAACCAGATTCCCTCTAGCTGCTATGTACGGAACAATAAGCTAAAAATATCGTCGCCGTTAATGACATTCCTAGAATTATGCTTCGGTGGAGTTTGGTGAGAACGAATGCCTTAGTTGGTCAAAGCGCTTGGGCGGTTTCCAGGAGGCGCGGGTTCAAATCCTGCTTCGTTCAAATTTTTATACTTTTTTTAATTCAGTATTTTTCTTTCCTATGTGTGGAATAACACTTTAAAAATAGTAAAACTGCGTATCTTGACATTAGGTTCTAAAACTCCCTCTGCCTACCCTACTAAGTGCTAGAGACAGTGTGAAGCTGGAATAAAAAATAATAATAAATTGTATGCAAGCTTATTAAATAATTTTGAATTACCTGATTAAATAATTTTGAATTTATTTGGTATTATTTTTGTATTTATTTATTTTTTATTTTATAATCTTCTCATTTACAACATCATGTTAGTAATGCTTTGCATAATATTTGATTTTAATTGATTTTTAAACATTTTTAATCTTTGAGGCTGCTGTAGCTTTTAATCTTTGAAGCTGCTGTAGGTTTTAAGATCCACCATTTAATACACACTGTCTTAAAAATTACACATTGTCTTCTTCTGAATGGAATATCTTTAACTTGACTCTAGGTCCCCTTTGTCTGTGAAGTTGGAAAAAGAAAACAATTTGTTTTGGGTCATCAACATTAATGTCATGATCCAATAAGTATTTATCAAATAATATTGAAGAAAAAATTCTTGATAGGAATTTTCAAGGTGCGTGACTAAATGCGATTCTCACGTTTCTCGACATTATCTCTGATATTTATTTCAATTACATAATCTAATCTATAGTATAAGAAATAGAAGTAGATAGTTCAAGTCCTATCAAACGAAATCAATTATTTTAACTTTTCCCCTTTAGAAGGTTAACCGTGGCGTTGAATTCCGCTGCTAAGCTCACATATTCTCGAATTATTTTATGAAATAGAGTCTTTCTCTATTTCAGTTGTGCTACTTCATTATGCTGGATACGGTGCGAAGGTTATATAAACTATATGTAAAAACAGCTATACTATGATATATGCCTATGACCTAGAGGCCTTCCGCCACTGAACACGTACTGTCTCAAATTTAGCTTCCGCTAAATTTGAGACATTACGAAGAGTACAAATATCTCGATGGAAAAAGAAAATCTAAACTAGGTGCCTATGTTCCCTCTGCCTACCATGCTATAAGCAGGATACAGCGTGAATTACACCCAAATGAATTTAACGATCAAATTCTGAAAGATTTTACTCTTTTCTCAAATTTCAATTCATACAATTTAGTATCTAATTTAAACATAAAACCTTTATATTCATATTTAAGTTAAGTGGGGATGGAACCCACAACCTGTTGTTTACAATCACATGCTTGTGCCGCTGCGGTACGACAGGCCTCTTAATTTTAAGGTTTATATAAAGATGTGGTAATTTATTGCTTTTTTAAGGTGAATCCTTATAAGATCACTGAATAAATTATCTTGACAGACGGACAGTCTGTCAAGATAATTTATTTTGAAATAACCTGGAGGTATCAAATTAAAATGAAAAATTAATATTAAATATTAATTTTTCATTTCAATTTGTACGGTTATTTGTACGATTTTTAACTTAACACGGCATGCACTTGACTGTTTTCTTTAAAAATCAGTCAAACAGTTGCACGCCTGTCCAGCTTAACAGCAGAAGAAATTTAGTGTTTAGACACTCCGTTTCCCACAGTCTTTCATTGCACTAAATTCAAGCTATATATATATATATATATATATATATATATATATATATATATATATATATATATATATATATATATATATATATATATATATATATATATATATATATATATATATATATATATATAGAAATGTATAAGTCGAAATATAATTCGCAATCACCTAAAAGAGATTGATGGTTGAAGATTCTATTTATCATGTGTAGAAAAATCTATATTTTTAATCTATATCGGTTAAATAACAGTGTGGTGTTAGGTTAGGTTAGGCTAGTTACGTTTAAGTAGATGAGAAAGATATTTGCTAGTATTTATCGATTTTTTATTGCTCTAAAAATACATTATTGTATCATAGGTTCCTATTTAAGAACCCAATCACTAAGAGGGGTGATAAAAGTTTAACCTGTCTGTTTGTCTGTGGCACTGTAGCTCCTAAATAAATGTGCCGATTTGAGTACAATTATTTTTAATCGACAGTATTGTTCAGTGCAGTGATATTTTTGCCAAGATGAAATAGTGATTTATTGGTGTTGTATGTATATTAAAGTAAAAAAATATATATAATAATTATCGAGTGTTGAGTCATTTGAGTGTTAAATACAAACCAATCGATAAAAAATATATTTAAATATTTTTATAATCAAAATATTGCAATAACTGATTTATAAAAAAGGGGTCTGTGAGATCCACTGACAGTGCGTATAAAACTTTTCCACCCCAAATGAAATGGGTTAAATCGATAAAAAAGTAAAGCTTAAAGTCATTGTGCAGTGCCTTCTTCTATCTTTTTTTATTTGTGATTTTTTAAGTTACGCAATTCAAGACGAAATATCTAGAAAATTGGGTGGAATGTGAGAAAAACATTTATTTACATTAGATTTCTTCCACTTATGTAAATGCGAGATACAGCGTGAAGCTAAAAAACATATATTATAAGCAACCATATTTACCCCAAGTTTGGATTTGAATCTACGATAATCGTATTCAGTTAAGCATATCCTAATTGCGTAGCGACGTATAGCGTCTAACGTAAATCAGATGGTAATCTCAAAATGCTCTAAGAAGCAAGACGTCTTTAATAGCAAAAGAAAATTAAATGTGCCCTTTTTTTTTAGATCAAAGTAAAATCTCTCATTTATCTTCGTTGAGGTGTTGACGCGTCGAGTGGTATTTATTTTGGGGTATACTCTAGAGTACAGATACAAATACTTATGTATATTTTTTTTTTCAGAAAGAATTCTTTACCTACTAGTACTAGATTGGATTTTTAATTAATCACATTCATAGTTGTTGTGGCGCAGAAGCCGATTCAATCCATACTTGAGGAAATGAAATTTTTATTGTTGTCAAAAGACACACTTTATTCACCCTGGCAACAAGGTATACTCTGCCATATGTGCGAGATACAGCGAGAAGTTTAATAAAAGTAAGATTTTGAGAAAAGTCCGAGTATAAAAGCATTCTAATCGAAATTAATTTTTGATTCACAAAAAAAAATACCTTCTACCGTAAACTACTATAAAGCCTAGCAACCAATCGAGCCGTTTTCTATTTTTATTATCACCACTTTCACTTGAGTCCGGGAACGGGCAATTTCATTATTAATCCAGTATAACTGGACGATAAAACGAGAATGCTCGAAGTAAACCTAAGATCTTAAAATTAAAAGATTTAATTAAGGTGTAGCATATTATTGGTTTATTAAGGATTGTCGGTTCGATTTCCACTCAAAATAATTAGTACCACATTTTGCCTTTGCTTCGCCTCAAAAGTTAAATTTTTACAATACTTAGAGATTGTATCACATATCTTTGATTTTTGCGATTACTGCACATTTTCGATGAAATAAATTTAACCGGATTAATTGTGCCGTGGTGTCTACTCGTGACCACGGTCTACTGCAAAGTTTTAAAAACGTCGGGTTTTCAAAAAAATATAAAAATCAATATTAAATGTGTACCTATTACACATTCCTATTAAAATGATTTACGTGATGAAGTAGCCTATAGTCTTGCTACATAAATTGTCTATTTCATACAATAATATTTTTTACCGCACTTACACGCTCAACCATCTTCTTCAACTCTATCATGGTAGTAAAGGTCTTTACTTACTTTTTGTTATATCCCACAGGCAGCAGCATAAGCAGAGGAAACTTGAGAATCTTCTGTTAAGATACTCTGTACCCATAAAAAAGATATTTCACCACCTACTTCCCACCTATTCTCGAGGCGTTGCGTTAAATGGTAGAAATCTTACATTCTACCTTATTTTTGAATTATTCTACTTATCTAATTTATAATACGTAGCTTCACGACGTATCCCGTGCATGGCAGGGTAGCCAGAGGGAATCTGGGAACCTAATATTAAGACACTCCGTTCTGTTCCCCACTCTCCGCCGAATTTGAGGCATAGCGTGTTGAGTGGCGGAACTCAACGCCTCGCTTTGCCTTGTTACCAGAGCGAAGAAATGAAAACATTAAATATTTAAACTGTAAGTATTAAGTATTTCATTTCCTCAAGTGAGGATCGAACCCATAATCTGTCGTGTCGTGTACACAGTAACATTGTTGTGCCACTGCACCACGACAGATATTACAATATTCAAAAGATATTTAAAATATTAAATATTTTACTGCTTCGAGTGTTAATCGAACCCACACCCACCGTCTTTACAGTCACTTAACTACCTCTCATTTAAAACAGTGTAAAGCTTGGTATACAAATTATGCATAATGTAAAAACGTTGCCTGTAACAAGATTCAGTCTGGCAATCTAATTTCAGCTCGCTCTCTATTCTATTGATTTTACCACTTTCATGTTTAAAAGATATTATTTTTAAAATGCTATCTTTTTTATGGTAACAAGTTAAATAAACTCATACATATGTGGTACGGGATGTTTACTAATATTTATTTGGAAAACGAATGAAAATTTGAATTTGAACCCGTAGTTATAGTACTATAGGCTCAGTTTGACAACGTTTAGCTTAATGGTCAGAGTGTTTGGGCAATTTTCAAGAAGCGCTGGTTCAAATACCGCTACCTTTAAATGTTTTTTACGTTTTCTAAGTATTTTTATTTCTTTAATGAGAAATTGCACTTAACAGAATAAAATATCTATACTAATATGATAAAGCAAAAGCGTTTATTTGGTTGAACGTATCTTAGGAACTACTGGTTCGATTTGAAAAATATTTGAGTGTTATTATAATATTGTTCTAAACACAGGTCCTAGTTATTTCTTACGAAAACGAAGTCGCAGGCAAACGCTTGTTAGAAGCTGAAGGGATATTACTAGTCAATGTAGCGTACAATAATCATGGTCTTCCAGCTGCTCGCTGTATCCCGTACATAGAAGGGAAGGCAGCGGGAACTTAACTTAGTAAGAAACTTAGTATTAAGACAGTCAACGTTTTAATTCTAGGTACGAGGAAGAGAATCAGACACTTTTGACTCATTTCACAAACACTAAAAATCATCTTTTCATCAAAATTAAATTATAATTAATTTAGTACCCCAAACGCGAATTGAGCTCACAACTTTAGCATTTACAATCCGGTATCTTTTTTCTGAGTCTCAAATTATTGTCCATGCAAGTATAAAGAAAACATTAAATATTACGTAAAGCCGGGCTTGTTGACAAACCACCCCTTTATATTATAATATCTATGATATCGGCCATCTGCTCTGGCTGGATGCCAGTCCTTTTATTATTATACGCTTAGGATACAAATTTAATAGGCAAAATTTGGTTTCTGTTATGGTAATCAATCATTTATTGCTTTTATTAAAATATACTTTTGTTTTAGGCCTGAGGACTGTCGTAGCCCAGGGATATAATAGTGCGTCGGTTGTGTGTTCGATCTAGTGCTAAGACTTTACCTTATTACCAGAGTAAGGAAATGGAAATATTAAATATTTTATTTTCTCGAGTGGGGATCAAACGACGCTACGAGAGGCCTCGAATATAATAACCGATACTGAAATAAGTTGCGTTATAAAATGTGCCAGAGGTCATCGTAGCGCAGAAGCATAAACGTGCGACTATAAATATGAAGTTTGCAAATTTGATTCCCATCAGTAGAATGAAATATTGATTATTTTCAGTTCATCGCTGTTGTTCAGTTTCGCCACTCAATATGCAATGCCTCTAATTCAACCGAAAGCGGGAAACGGAAGTGTTTTAATCGGTGCGGAATATAACATTAGGTTCACAAGTTCCCTCTGCCTACCCTGTTGTGTGCTGACTACAGCGGATGCAAAAAAATCAAAAAATAAACAAAATTTGCCTGTATGTAGGTGTCATGTCTTAATGTTTTTAGCGCGATGAGTCTCAAAAATACTCGACACTTTCACGCACTCCTAAATCTAAATTAATTTCATTACTTTGGATGTGGATAAAAATATATCATATTATGGCGGCTCTGTTTTATGTAAATTTAAATTTATATATTTAGTTGAATCATATTACTTTATATTCAGTTATGAGGACGTTGGGCATTGAGAGATGTACATCAACGCCGCGTAGTTAAATTCAATACATCATGCATCAGTTGTGGAGACATTATTTTTATTTATAAGTATATACATAAAAATATAACTACTATTTTAATTTTTTTTGACGTCAGTCGGTCGGAGAGGCACAAGTGTGCCATCATATTGTTGAGGGTTCAATATTCCATCAAGAAAATAAAATATTTAATATGTTCATTTTACTCGTTTTGATAACAACGCTAAGCTAAGCTGAGCGCGGTGTTGGTCTCTGCCACTCAACACACAATATCACCAAAATTCAGCTGAAAGTGAGGAAAGGAATAGTCTTAATGAGAACGGAGTGTCTCAGGCATATAATGATCATAAAAAATTGGTTTTCTTTACAACCACACTTTACACTTTTTTGCTTATCCTGTATTTATAAAATTTCACATTTCATAAACGTGAGAAAATAATCTAAATCTGGACTGCGGTAGATTTCCGTCCGCTTTAATCAGCCATGAAGGCAATATGTCGAGGCATCGAACCGTTATGTAACACGCATTAATTGACAGCTTAATAACTGAGTATTAACAACCACGTTAATTTTGTAAACATTTTTGGTACTGGTTACGGCGTTTATACTAAACTAACTAAACATAAATATTGTGGGTTCGATTCCCATTTGGCATTAATCATTTTCCTTTTACTTGTTCTGGTAATATGATATGCGCGGAATTAAGTGGCTATTACGTGTTGAGTGACAGATAACAGAGGCAGGGTAAGACCTTAGCTACTGCACTCGCAATGACTCCAAAATCCGGCGGAAAGCGGGAAATGAAAGCGTTTTAATGAAAAAAGAGTGACTTAATACCAGATTACCAGGTTCCCTCTGCATACTCAGTTCAGTGCGGGATACAGTGTGAAGATAATAAAAAAAATGCTTTGTTAGTCGAATATGCTATAAAAGCTACTAAATTCCATATTATATTACTAAGTAACTATTTTGGTACACAATGTTAGTATATATGAGTGTTAAAAAGGGAACTCAGGTACCAACTATATGTGTGCAATATAGCGTTAAGCTAGTATGACACAATTAACATAAATATAGGATATCGGTAGTTTGTGGAAATTGTCTTGATACTACTCGTAATTTTCTAACCCTGCCTAGTGTTTACATGGGATACAGGTTAAGGTTAAGTAAGTAATAGGATATCGGATTAGCGAATGTCTTTGTGGTTAATATTTCATTGTTTAATTAAGGGAATATAAACTAATTACGACACATCAAAAGCCACAGGTCGCTTATTGTGGCCTAATGTGAATTAATATTAGTATAAGTATTAACTATAACTATTTATAAAACTAGAGAGTAGTTTATCTTGTTCTATGGAACCTGGGAACCTAGTGTTTAGACACTCCTCTACTTCTCTCATTGATGCAATTTTTAGAAGCAATGCGTGTTGAGTGGCGGAGCTCAACGTCACACTGTCCTGTTCACAGATATAAAGAATTAAATTCATCGGGACTACGGTCAATGCGGGACTATGCACGAAACTGTAAAAAAACAACCTGCAAAATACCAGGATACAGTAATGTCAACAAATACACCGCTGAATCAGATTTTAAAAGGTTTAAGATGAAACTTGAAACATGAAACATTTTTATTATCAACTGTTTAAACAAAAATTAAAGGCTCGATAGATCCTACAGTCAAACAACTATTAACGTGTAACAGATATAGTCAATATTTTCAGGATATGCAGATAGATCCTGGAAACCTAGTGGCAAGACATTCTGTTCCCAATAAAACATTTCTGTTCTCCACTTACCATCGATTCGAGGAATTGTGTATTAAGTTGCGGAACACAAGCACAATAGCGCTGGTTGAATCGTACGAATTTGATGGAACGTGTAGGACGGAACTGAGTGTCTTAACACTAGACTCCCAATTACCCTCTGCCTACCCTACCATGTGCGGGATACAGCGTGAAGCTGATCTAAATCTAGGTCTTCTATAGACCTATATATGTAATATTAATTTCGACTTGATAGACGGACGGACAATTAAACAAGTATACGGAGGCATTGAGTTCCATTACACAACACGTGATGCCTTAAATTGAGCGGAAAATAGGCAACTGGCGGTCTCAAAGAAAAAATTGCATTTTAATCTTAAGTTCCCAAGTTTCTTCTCAATTACAATGAATATGAAAATGGCACCTTAGCATAGATTGTTCAGTATAATGAGCATTTTCCAGTGATGAATAGAAATTAAAGGAAGAAATTAAAAACATATTGGTTTTGAGAAAAAATATGTTTTAATCCAGCTTGATCTTAATATTATAGGTGGTATATCATATATTATTTTAAAATTCTATACGAATTAATACTACTATGAGCAGGATACAATAAGCGTGAAGCTATATTTGAATTAGTCAATTCCATATAAATCACCACTCATTTTAAACTTTTTTTTTGAAATCGGTTAAACGGAGATTATAAACATATACTGTTATAAAGCTATGTGTATACTGGAAAATATACTATAGGTAAATATACTACTGATTCTACCTTTCATGTTACATAGTAAATGTTTATTTATAGAGTGCCATACGCCTTCTGGAAAACAAATATAGATTGTAACTCAATTAAATGTAGCTTTACGTATTTGCATAAGGCTTAATTAGTTATTTTCTAGTAATATTAAATATTGACGCTGTCATTGAGGCCTGTCAGGGTACAAGCCTACGACTGTAAAGGTGATAAATTGTAAGTTCGATCCCCACTCGAAAAAGTAAAATGTTTAATATTTTCCCAGGTTCCCTTCACAAACCCTGCCATGTGCGGGATACAACGCCTATTTCTCTTACGAGACTAACCTGTTTATGTTATACTGTCCCCCTGTACTAACCTGTAAGTCAGACCAGATAGGTACCAGTATACCTGCTTCCGGATTTTACCCCGGTAGCCGGCCCTTGGCAGGTCTGGCTTTCTACCACATACGTGACCTCGTGTGTAGTCCTTCAAAGGGAAGTCACCCCGCGCAACCTCCAACCATCAACCAGCAGAAAGACAGTTTTTAATCACGTACCCTCCTCTCCGGAAGAGGTACCGGAGCTGTAAATCACACGTTCCCACCCACGAAGAAGCACTCGCTCACATCCTGCACGCCATCTAGCATGCCCGCGATTTACTTAGCTGAGGACGCCAGAAAAGCTGACTACCAATTTCCAGTTGGGACCGGAGTTGTTAATGGGTCACTCAATTCCCGACACGCGTTCCACGGTCTAGGTTCAGTCCTACAATCGACCACATTGGATCCAGGTGTAGCTCCCGGATCTCATGATAAGCAGGCATGTACCCGAGCTGCGGCAGCCAATCAATACTTAGGCCGCCACTATCGGTCGCTCCAAACCACGCTTGATCTACCAGGTGGCCTTTCGCCTTAGGCACTAACTTTCTGCGCACGAAGTTAAACGCCCGGCAGTCGAACATGCCGAATCTCTGCCTCTGCAGCCAACCACAAAACCACCGCGAGTCCAACCTCAAATGACCGGACAGGGCTTGGGACTTCCGATCCCCGCGGCACCCATAGTCAAACAACCGGACCCGTGGGTCCAGCCGCGACCTGACTGTCCCCGGGTATCTGAAAGCAGCCACCGAGGCTAATGAAAACTCTCCTCTGCCTTGCTACTGTCCGAGCAGCCGCACCCCTTTGAACACAGTTACCCTCCAAATCAGGTACTGTTCAGTTTGCAGCCACATGCGGGATACAGTGTGAATTTAATAAAAACAACTTACCAAGTGCCAAAAACACTTTGATCGCCGGCGATGTTATTAACCCGCCGGCCGCATTCACAACGATCTCATCAATCCCTCATACAACCGACTACCACCGTGCCAAGCTGCCACTGAACTTTTACGGTGTTTGACGACGGATATGGTATGAAATATTTTTTTGTATGTAATGTGTGTATAAGAAGCTTAAAAGCTTTTTATATTTATTATAAAGAACTCGTGTAGTAAGTTTTTTTCTGAAGAACTTCTTGTATTTGAAACAAACTAAATAATAATATGATCTTATTTCTTCTGCGCTTTATCTTTTTTCAGCTATAAGTTGTGTCCCGCATATAGCAGGGTAGACAGAAGGAACTTAGGAACCGAGCGTTAAAATATTCTATTCCGTCTCCCGCCAAATTTGAGGCTTGGCGCAATGAGTGTCGGAATTCTACACCGCACCTTGTCTGCTTATCGGAGCGAATATATGAAAATATTCAGTATTTCATTTCCTCTACTGGGGATTCAACCCACAACTTGTCACATTTACAGTCACACAGTCGTGCTGCCGCGCCGCGACATGCCTCAAATCTTTTGATATTCATATATGATAAATTTATTTTTTTCTACTAGTGACGTTTAAAATTGTAATTAATCACATAAATATTAGTATTTTTTAAAAATGATGTGGTATGATATATTGTAGAGATGGTTCTAGACAAAGATAGAATGTTAATCAGAATTATATTTTGTCAGATATCGATAATGATAAAACATATCAATAATTAAGGTCGATCTAATCAGGCTACGCATGGCACTGAGCTCCTTAACTCAACATGTTCTAAGTGCCTTTCCGAAAAGGATAGTCAAATAAAAACTTAGGAATCTGTTGTTAAGACGTTCTATTCTCTACATTTTGCCGAGTTCTGTGAGATATTGCGCGTCGAGGTGGAACACAACGCCGGGCTTTATCTCGTTGCCAAAACGAAAAAAATGTATATTATTCAATTTTCTCGAGCGGGAATCAAAATCAGAACCTGTCATATACAATAGCACGTATGTGTCTCTGCACCACGACAGGCCTCGATCTTAGTTTTTTAAAAAATAATTAATATAATAAAATAACATTTGAAAGATATCTTGGTAGAAAAGCGAAATACAAGCAAAATTAAAAACAAGAACATCCAAGTTACTGACACTGACCGTCTCGTCCAAGTAAATATCACGTTCAGCACACAGCCATTAAGTATAACGCTGAGCTGAGTGCCTCCACTCATGAGTGTTAAGGCGTGTTAAATTTAATACTAGCGATGCCCGCTTAGATTTCACTATTTTAAAAACAACTTTCATCTTCGCAGTTATTACATATTTTAAATGAAACAAATTTCCATATATGTGTAAAAGTCAATATACACAATAAATGCGGTTAAAATTATAATACTATATATTATTTACTTATCTTATCTTATTCTAATTTACTCAATTATTTTCTTGTTCTAATAACATTATCACTTTTATATCAATCTGTATAGTGAAAACTGAAATTTCACCTAAATGAATAAGATTTTATGGCAATTTAGTTACCTAAACTAAATATTTTAAATTGGCTAAATTCTTTTATTTCATAACCGATTGAAATGAAATAAACGCTTATATTTTATAAGGGAAGGTTGCCAATATATAATAGTAAAAGCTATAATGCGACATCTATGGTTCGATTCCTAGATGAAAAAAAGGAATATTTATAATTTTTGTCACTTTCCTGTTTTTTTTTTATTTTACGCTGTATCTTGCACATAGCAAAATCAAGAGCACCTGACACTTCCGATCCCCACTTTCCGCTGAATTATTAAGACATTACGCACTGAGTCGCGGAACTCAACGCTAATTAAATTATAATAATGTAAATTTACTTGGTACTAAAATTATGACGAATGTAAACTATCCTTCAAATAATACATTTGTCACAGCGCCAAAACGTTGTTGTAGTACAAAGACAAGACGCGCCGTTGAGGTTATCAATTAAAATTTTAGCAAGAAATTAAAATAAAACAAAATAGTAATAAGGAGATTGTAAAATCACTGTGAACGCGATCTTATATATATTTATTGCACTTATATTTATAAACACTAACGTATATGCAGTATATATCTTTTTAAATGTTACCACTTAAGTAAAGTAAGGTACAACTTACAAAATTTACAACGTGGGGTTCGATCCCCACTTGAGGAAAATAAGTAATATTTTAATTTCTTAGCTGTAGTAAAACCCATCTCACCCACAGACATAGATTTTAAATAATCTTAATTCAAACTCAGAACTATCGCTTTTGTAAACAGAACAGGACAGCTCTGCTATGAGGATCATACATTTAAATAAAACTTACTAAGAAGTTAATTTTCTTTAGACACAATTTTGTCATTAGTTTAAAAATACATATCGAAACGGTAAAATATATAAATAGTTTGTCGTCACTAGTTTTGCCGAAAGGCAAAATAATATCATATGCCGACGATACTGCGCTTATTTTTACTGCTGATACCTGGTCTGAAGTTTTTGCTGCTGCTCAAAATGGCTTTGATATTGTTAACGAATGGCTTCAGAATAATTTG
>DWMZ01002002.1:0-14921 GCA_018249855.1 Eueides tales michaeli | reverse complement strand
AAATCAAAATAATGAAAGAGATTTTTATTTCAATTTTCTATAGTACCTACTCACATTTTAGGCTCTTATCCCAGTTATTGTTCAAATGGAATATTAAAAACTATTTGTTATAATATAAATGTATCATATAGTACGTTATAGCTTCTAATATAAATACAATTCTAAAAACTATCGTGAAACGAATTAACATAATTTCAATTTACTAGCTTTTTGTCGCTGATTTCGTATTTTTATATCTATAGTAAAAAATGCCACTGTAATGTGTGTAAAGCATAATAATATATTTATTATAGAAACTAAAATATTACAATTATATTAGATATTGTCATGTCATACAAAAAAGTCAAATAATTCTATTTAAAACTACCTACATGCTCGCAGCTTCACGCACTTGAACCACGGGATAATTTATATTCAAAACTGAATCATGTTCGATTATGATGATTTCTTATGAGAGCATTTTGAATTATATTAAGTACTTGTTTTATTATTTTTTTTATAAAAAAATATTTTGATTGCACAAAATGAGCGTTATAAGTGGAAGTCTTTTCAGCTTTAAATTAGAGAACCATCCCATTAGGACACATCCGTTCCCCACTTTCCATCGAATTTAAAACATTGTGTGTTGTGTAAGAACTCAACACACTTTATCTTGTAACCAGAGCAAGAAATCAAGATATTAAATATTCCATTTACTCAAACAATGATCAAACCCACAACCTGTAGCATTTATAGACAAGCCACATCGATATGAATATAACAGCATTAATTATTCGAGTGGAGGATACAATATAAACTATTATCCTCCTTAACAATCGATTTATCCCCAAAGTTTAAATCGGGTCTGCAAAAGATGTATAATTCATAATAGCCCCGAATTTCCGCTAACAATGAAAACATAATAAAGTAATAAACGGTCTACCTATATTCAGAATCCTGTCAATGACGTTATATGATCGTAGAAACAGATAGAGATGGCACATTCCCTTTTAAGCTACTTATACCAAATCTCAAATGAACGGTTATGTATGGACAATTATTCCTTCATACAATTAGAATATGTAGTATGATATTTTAACTTTTTAGATTTTAATTTACAATTTAATACGTATGTTTCTTAGGCTTAACCTGATCCCCATATTTAAATTAGCAGGGCTAGCAGAGCGAACCTAGTGTTACTCCGTTCGCCGTATTGAGTGGTGCGTTTGGTACATTTAAAGCGCAGGGAAGATTGGCGTCGTGGGAACAGACTAAGTAAGTTATTCACATCCCTATAATATGTATCCATGATTATAGATATCCACAAGTGGGTTTCAAAATCACAACAGCTGCTCACAGTATCAGTGCTCCATATGACAACAACGATTAACTTTGTACTCATACTCACTCTACAACTCTATACATATTTGAAGTTAAATTAAAAAAATGCTCCAAAATGTCAAAGATAAAAGAAAGAATATCTCATAAAAATATGGGAAAAGTTCACAATTATTTCAATAGCATGCCTATATTTATGCCACATCTAATACTTTCTATGTCGGTCGAAAGTCACGTATTTCATTTTGGATTCAAATTGCTCCGATATGAGCCCAAAGTCGAAAATCAAATTCCTTCCGACGAAGTATGAAATATTATAATTGGAAATTTATGCCTTTTGTTTGCGGCCCTCGCTTTTTTTCGATAATTTTCTTTTCCAAAACGATAAATATTCATACGTGTGATATTTATTTGATCGTGGAATTAACGTATACTTTGATGTATATATGTATTTTATATAATTTCTTTTGCCGCATAAATACATACTAGATTTTTCTTATGACTCTGTACGTTTCCTATGTCTTTTTGTATTTCATTGTTAAATTTACAATAAATATCTTTTCTTACATAAAAATCAAAAAGACTATAAAGTAGGCATTTGTAAATTTTACAAAATTATATAAAAATGTCTGTAGTGTCAGTAGTGTCAGGAAGAAGACGGGTCTGCTGAGAAGAGCAGGCAAGAAACTCAGAAGTAAATTGAAACATAATGTGGGGTAAAGAACGGAGTGTCTTAACACTAGATTCCCGAGTTTCTTCTACCCTGCGAAGAGCATTTGCGAGATACAGCGTGAAGCTAAACCAAAAACAAAATTGTGACAAAGCAGGTCTTTGCTCTTCCATCTTTTCTCGAAAAATATTAATTATTTTAAATGATGAAAGTTGTCTAACAAAAATATAGAAATCAGTAAAAAATAAAAGAAATCTAAAGAAAACCTAGCTAAATACAAACTTAGTAAAATGAACCCAAGGGAATGTGGGCTGCGATAATATTTACACTCGTTATTGAATTGCGTCTTACCATTTTAACGCGTTGGAGAAAGTTCGCCAATGTTGGCCGAACAAAGGTTTATTATTTTTAGTAAGCCTTGAAATACAAATTGGAAAATAAGTAATTGAAAATGATCTTATTAATATGACTTATTTTATATAATCTAAAAATCTTCATGATTTCGTGAGAAACTTTGAGAATAATGCCAAAATATAGAAATACTTACCTACTCGACATCTGTCTGTTGGCACTCTCCGCTTTACTTATAAACTATATATTATTTATATTATATTATTTATACGTGTAATAACACGGGGCCGTGGGCGACGGTGACCGCTCAGTTGACCCGTATGCTCGTTTGCCTTGTCTTTTCCATTAAATAAAAACCATATCAGAATTCTTTGAATAAAAAGCTCTCAATTATTACAATAACTTAGATTTAAGATATTCCCCACATACAGCATAATTTTCCTGGAACCAAATACTCTTTAATTTGTTATCAAAAAAAAGAAAATTGATAATTTCCACAAATGTACATCGAACACACAACCATCCCGTTTACAGTCAGTCGTTGTGTCGTTGCGCCAACACAAAAACATATTGGTATATGATGATATTGGCCCAGCGAAGCCTTAGATTCCTCCACTCATAAGCACCAAGCTTAGCGCTTATTAGTCTCTATGGTATACCTGAACGAAACAATTCAAGCAAAATTATTATTACATTACAATGTATTTCTAACTTTATTTCTATTAAAATAGAGTTGATATTATCGTTTTGGGATCATCAACGCGATGCAAGTAAACAATGTATTCCATATATTTGCATTCGTAATAGTCATGAAGCTATTTCTAGAGCACGCTTTTGGTTTTGATTTTCGAACTCAAATAGTTTGATTTTTCAATTAAACATAATTTTGAAAATGTAAATATGAATAACTTAACAAGAAAAAAACATACAAACAGTATTTCATCACGGCGTTAACTTCCGCTTACACGTAATGCCTCAAATTCTGCGTGAAAACGGGAACGGAACGGAGTGTCTTAACGCTAGGTTCCCAAGTTTCATCTGTCTACATTGCCATGTACGGGATACAGCGTGAAGCTTTCTGCTGTGCATTTATTGTTATCTAAGTATTTTTTTTTGAAAGAACGCTTGATTTAATTTTCTTCATCGTATACTCTATTCAAAAAGATCATTGAACTTTTGAATCGTCGAATGAATATAAAGCTGCCACTTGCACAAGGCACTTCTGCTGTGACGAGCCGAAAAAAAAATCTAAAGAGACTCCTTTTAATTACAAGGGTACAATCAACAAGACATCATAAAATAGATGTTCATTCATTCTACCTTTTTTTTCTCCGCAAAATAAGTTTTAATTTGCTTTTTACAATTTTTGCTACTTAAAAAATATCACGTTTAGACTTTCAGAACTATTGTAATATTTTAATGTGCGGTTAATAATATGTAAAAAGGAAATCTTGCTGAATCCTGTTTCGAGTTGAAGTTTCGAGAAACCTCCTTTATTGCTTCCATACTAATTTCTAAGTCCAAAAGTTTCGTCTGAGTTTTGTCTGTCAGTCATAAAGTAACGAAAGATTAAGTATAATCTGTGACTTACAAAAATAAAGTGGCTATCATACAATTGCTGCGGAGAGAGAAGCGAAGAAAGAATAGTATGAAGCTGTTGTGGACAAAGAGCTTCTTTTGAGTAGATTAGTTATCCTGTTCTTCGTTTTTTGCAAATTAAGATGACATTTTATGCCTAAAACGTAACCTAAAAGATTTTTTTCAGCTTCGCGCCGTATCAGGCAGAGGGAACTTGGGAAACTAGTGTTAAGACACTCCGTTTCCTTACCCGCTTTCGGCCGAATCTGAAGCATTGCGTGTTGAGTGGCGGAAATCAACGTCGCGCTTTGCATTGTTACCAAAGTGAAGAAATGAAAACGTTAACCTTTTAATTTGAAAAAATTGAATATTTTACTTCTTCGAGTGAGAATCGAACCCGCAACTTAGTGCGTATACAGCACACGCTTGTGCTTTAAAAAAAAGAAAATGTAATTTATTTTAATACTTTGAATCGGAGATCGAACTTATTCAAATTTGAAGCGTGTTCTATCAGGCGCTGTCCTTCTACCTGGTAGGTGTGTTTTTATATACATGGACTTTTTATCTATATTTCGACTTGTTTAGACAACTTGACTCTAAAATAATAATAAATAATTCAAATAATATATAAAGACAAAATAAATAAATAAAGAGAAGAGGTAATGTAGTGTTAATATAATTCTTTCTCCATTTTCCCTAATGTTCTGAAGACATTATATGTAGAGTGGCCAAAATGAAAAGAAATTAATTAAAGTCCAAAACCATTGCAGTCACTGATTGTCTGACAGTGCCACTGTAGCTTGACCTTTTATTAAGTCACTCACAATAAACCATAATTTAAATTAGTGAAATGTATGGAACTCATTAAAACAACATGACTCCCGACTCTTGTAAGCAATTGAAACTATTTCCTTCCTTGTAACATTTAATAGTAGAAACTTGTTCTCCGGCGTGTAGTAATGCGTTTTAATAAAATTAACAAGTACGGTGCAATTAGACGAAAGTTTGTGATCGTTATTTACTGCCTAAGGGTAAATGAAATATCCCATATAATGTTAGTGGTCTACTGATTTATTTATTTTCTTTTTTTAAACTTATTCATTTAGAAAATAGATATTTTCATCCCCTGTGATTTAACACTTTAGTATTGAAAATGTGCAATGTACAATTAGTAATTAGAATATATTTTATTATATTCTACTGTGATAATTCGTTTATTTTTTTATATTTTAAGATTTTTTATCATCATTATAATTTTTCCATTTGTCTGTATATTTTGAAAATTCAATTAATTTTCAATGTTTTATTTTCTTTACCGAATGTGTTAAATTGAAAATTGAATAATAATTATCTTTTAATCTCTTCATATATATTTTTTGTTTATAAATAGTTAATGCATTAAGGTAGATATATATAACTGTAAATTTTATTTCTAATACCATGAATTGTAACCATTTTATTATTTACCATTATATATATTTCATTTCCCCTAGAGGGGATCGAACTGACACCTACCACCAGCTTTACTGCGCTACGATGGCCTAGTAGGCGTACTAGTCAGAATCATTTAGTATCAGTTCTGTAATTTGATGAAACTGCCACAAATTATAGAATTATGGAACATACATGAACTGTCTGGTATATTATATCACAACGCTAAACAGTCTACTATAACGTAAAGCAGTGACCATAACACTTACATACATGTACGTAGCTTTGTAAGGACGTGAGTGTAATGAAATGTGTACAAAAATAAATAAACTGTTTATCTAATCTCAAATGTGAATAGGTTTGTTCTTTTATTTTATCGGTGATATTATTAATAACTTGCGGCATTGATGGCACATAATTTAACTTTTCTATCTCAATACCTTGAAAATAGCGTTCACATCACTAATTAGAGGTTTTTATTTGATTGCTCTAGTAACGAGGAACAGCGCAACATAATTAGGTAGAAAGATGAGAATGTAAATATTCCAGTGGGATCATAGTGTCCCACTATATACCGGATAGAGATACACCGTGAAGCAAACAAGAATGGTGGAACTCATTTCCGCATTTCATCTTCACCAGAGCGATGAAATGAATACTGATTCCTTCGAAGGAAATGTGATCAAAACCTTCACGTTTTGGTCAAACACTCTAAATTAATTTATCTATCACAAAAAATACAAAGAAAAAAAAATATACTAATATTAAATCTGTCCTAGCCCTTACACCACAAGCTCATCTACCACCATTTTACTGTCAATCGCATAACACTTCGTTCGAATGTCGTCACCCGATGTCAAGCTGTCGCTAACCGTATAGTATCCATCGGGTCGGTTGTAGCTGCTATTTGTATTGATATCAACATCGCTGAACATCCATTTAATAAGCATTACAACTACACAACTGCCTATTGACTATGTGCCAGAAGCTATTGAAATGCTGCTATGACAAATAAATTACAGCAATTACGATTGTGGATTTTGCCCCTTTTTTTCCTACTGGAAAATATATAATTGAATATTCTTTATACTTCACACTGTATAGGATACAGTGTGAAGCCTAAAGGGGGAACATGAGAACCCTGACTTAAAACATTCCGTTCCCAATAAGACATTTCCGTTTCCCTTCATCCTCGTGTTGGATGATTTATTTTTGTTAATGTAAGATGCCAAATACAGTGCCAAAGCCTAAACCTTCCTGGACAAATAGATTATTCAAGACAAAAAAAATATTCAATTCAGACCAGCTAATAGGCTTCTGAGATAAGAGTGTTAGACCAAAATAAACTCTTTAGTTTAATATGATTTAATTCAATTCCACAAATTTATTTCGAAAAGAAAACAAGCTATTGTAGAATAATTACTAAGCTCAAATAGTCTGCAGGAACAGATAGAAAATGCGACAGATATGTTTAAAAACCGCTGTCCTGCATTGGGCAAGGCATCAAGCGGATGCTTACCTACCTTATATACTGAATGCTTGTACTACTGTTATTATTTTCCTATATTATTATTTTTTTAAAATATATGCAACATTTTTTTATTATTTTACCATAAATTACATCTAAAAAATGAATAGATTTTTGTGTGTAATAGTATACTATTACCATAAATAAAATTACATGATTTGGGTTGGTCGAATATACCAATCTCATCGAAACTGTTCGTTATACTTAGCCATGTTATACACATGCGATAGTGATCTAATCTTTCAACCTAAATCTCAGTTCTCTGGAAATTCAAACATTAAAAAGATTAAAGGTCTTTTTAGGAAATCCTTATGCATTTTACATGTTAGTACTCGTAGATTATTATGAACGACTTGGTCGTTTATTACATCATATTTGTGTATTTGTTACTCGCGGGATTGAAATATTTTTTCGCTCTGGTCACAAGACGTGTGTGGTGATGATGTGTGCGGATCAGAGTATATTAACACTAGGTTCCCTCTGCCTTACCTGTGATATGTGGAACAAAACGCGAAGCAGAAGAAATACAATCTACATAATTATTCTGCTTGCTATCGATTAACACAAAAAGGAAACTATATCTATAGATAAGACGTCTCTAACTGATTTACATCTACGCCTTAAATTCCACGCTTCGAAGAACAAAAAATACATTTAAAGTTAAGGAAGAGAGGAAAACACAATTTCATTTTCGTTCCCATCGAGTTTTTCGTAAAGTTTTATGCTGAATTGTGTTAATTATACCGGACCTTTTACGCTGAGGACTCGGAAAATGGCATCGGCGGAATAAATGTAATGAAACGTTAATTTTTATTATGATTTAAGGAATTTCTTGGTTCGTACTGAAGAAATGTATATTATTATAAAATTGTTATTCAAATATAGAGATGAATATAGATAGATACGATAGAGCTGAACTTTAATTATATACTAAGTTATATTAGATCTGAGAACTACAAATTGCATATTACTTCAGATGGAGGGGTTAATCTTTCTACATGTATATATACCTTTTTAAGAATCTGATATTTCGAAGATCCTACGTCCTCGCTAGAGAGATCAGATATATCCTTAGAATGGTCCGTGAGGCTATTGAAGTTTAAAATCCATATTAGTCTAACACTTTACGTGAGAAAAAAATAATTAAACACAGGAAATGGAACAAACACGACTGTTCCCGAACAAATTTACTTACAATCATCATTTCCTAACCGCTAATGGACGGGCTTTCGCAAATTGTATGTTTTATTCTTTAACTCGGTTCTGTTTTGTGTTTGCCCTTTTTATTACGTAAATTTAGACTCATTTTCATAGAACTTTAATAAAATTTAATGAGGTTTTTATTGAAAATTTGAATAAGGTCTTACAATAGTGTTATTAGTAAAAGCAGATAGATAGATCACTCAGTTAAAGCACTCAAATGATTCTGGGGTATTGCGTATTGAGTAGTGATCGAACCTACAACCTATAGCGTTTACAGTCACACACTTGTGCCGCTACGCCACGACTGCCTGTCGTGTCTGTCGTGGCCTGCCGTCTATTATACTGATAATAGTATATTATCGATTGTTATAATATATACATTAAATGTATATATCATAACAAACTGCTACTCTGACATGTTTTTATATACTAAATGCTTTTAATACACTATTGGCCACCTGCGACTAATTCTATTCCCTTTAAATCGAATGCTTTGCCCTGTCTCCCGTAGCAGTGCAGGCAGAGGAATTCTGGAGGCACTGTGAGTTAAGTGGCGGAACATAACACCGCGCTTTACCTTTCGTTACCAGAGCAAGGAAATGGACAATGTAATATTCAACATTTTCATTTTAATTCCAGACAAAATATTGCTTATAGTTTTGTTGTGTTAATAATCGACTAGTCTAGTAATAATAAATAATAATTTACTTTAATAGAGTCATATTAAATAAGTGTTATTATAAATATTTTTATTTCTACACATTTTTTCCCTTTCAATTCTAAAAATTTATAAGTATTTTTATATAAACACGCGGTCAAAACAAAAAGGCAGTTTTACGATCCGACACAAAGAAGTACCATTTGAATACCCGCAGCGACACTGAGGGTGATTCTTTTGCTTTATTGCACATGAAAAATGCCTCGAAATATAGAATTTATATAATCTTAAGGCCGTGGGCGACGTGGAGTGGCGTGTTACTAGAAATATGTGAATATACAGGTAGGCCATGAATTAGTTAGTTAACATTAAAATAAATAATGTAAAAAAAACTACTTAACATATTTTAAAAGTTGTTTATTTATTGGAAAGCTCATTTATTGGAAATTATTTCTTAAAAATAATATCGTCTAAATGACCACCGTTTTTAATTTTTACACTCTTTTAAACAAGCGCTGAAATATTCGAATACTCGTCGACAAAGAGGCGGCGTGATGGTCGACATTTCTTCGGTGATCTTTTCTTTTAGTTGAGATAGTGTTTTTGGTTTATCAATGTAGATGCGACTCTTTAAATAACCCCATAAAAAGAAGTCTGCTGGGGATAGATCCAGACTTCTGAAACCCACAACCTGTCGCATATATTTGTAAACGGTAATATTCTTTATGTGACTTCAATATCTTTGAAGTCACATAAAGAATCTGTATAAAGAGCGAATCGATATAAAGAATCTATATTTAAACACGTTAAAGAGAAGTGGCAGAGCTAGTGTATTACAAAACTCATCATTTCAAACCTTCCTTGATTCGCTTCTACAAGAAGGGTTGTTCAGACTCTGATATATATGACGATGTTAATACGAATTCAAAGTTCAAGCACACAAAGTTGCATAAGTTTAGAAAACTCACGCTCATTAACTTGTCAGAGACGCGTACGCTTTCTGAGATAAGTGTGAATGTCGACTTGAGATATATTAAGTAAAATATGAAAATTTTGCTATTTTAAGGTAAAAATGTTTTTATGACTATATATAACATTGACCCGCACGCGACTTCGCCCGAAAAATACTATTTTATTTACCAATCTCTATAACTTTCTTCTTATAATAATACAATAAGTTTTAAAACCGAAAGTCAAACTTGAGCTAAACGGACGCAAAATTTTTAGCAATTTTATCCAATTAATTATTTAAAATTGACGTAATTTTTTTCATCGTCGCGCCAAATTTTGAAAAAGAACATGCATTAAATCCCGTTAGCCGTTATTTAAATAAGCGCGTACAAACGCACACATAAGCAAACAAAAAAAATAACATTTGTTAGTGTAATATTACCCAAAATAATATTTTTTACCAATATAAGATTTTTAAATATATCTTCCATGTAATGACAGTGATCAGTTTAGACAATGTATGCTATTGATGCCAGATACTCAAGAGAGAGGCTGTGACGGTTAGAACAGAATACACTGGTTAGTACACTAATCAATGCGTCTTTGAACTCATTTTTCATAAATTAGGTCATTCTATACAGTCACTCATTCATATTCATTCATTCATATACATTGACTACTGTAAAATGCCAAAGTAACTTTATTTCTTTGTTTGAATTACACCTAACTACATAAATATTTGAAATATATAGCATAATATAAAGTAAAAATTAAAAGCAATAGATATCAGGGCACAGTGGAACAATCTGACTTATACGCGAAAGTTGCGAATTCTATTCCAGACAATAATTAATCATTTACTTGTCAAATTTTTAAGATGTAAACAAACAAATAAATAAAAATCTAAATTTTCTCACATGATTTGTAAGATTTTTTTTTTTACTTCATGTTTTCTATGTAGAATATATTATTATGGATAGTTACTTTGTTTTAATAAGAGGATGAACCACCATAGCTTTTATTGAGCAACTTAAATGCAAATAAAAACTGAGCTTATATTTTTAATTTTCAATTTGTTTCGCAAAATAAGTTCAGCAATCAAAATATTTGAATAATTCTTTATCAAGTTTATTTAATAGCTTACCCGAGAGTCAGCGCTCGAATCATTTTTGCGTAATAAATTTTAAAATATCGTACAAAATGGCAAATAATGGGGGAAAAGTTTTACTTTTGCCAGAAATTTTCCGGCATAATCCCGTAGGCAGTTAGCGGCAATTAGCGGTCCAGAAACACTTAAATGGCACCGGCCGATGCAAGAAAACCACAAACGACCTTAACGAGAAAATTGTGCTTACGTGTGTTTCGAACAACTGTTGGCAGAATTTTTTACTTCAATTAATCTTGAAAGTATAGAAAAAGAGAAATTTTGCTTTATAGTAGTAACGATTATGGTTAGTCCTTATGTGTAGCTGACTAAATTAAAGAACATTCTGGTCGCATAATGTGGCCTTATTTCGATATTGTTATTTTGACAACAGTTTAATATATTTAAATATATTTAACAGCTTTACAGAGAAAAATAAAATAATCGACTACTAATTGATACATTCAAAAGGCAGATCTTTCTCCATCTTAAAGGCCAGCAAGTACCTCAAGTGTTTCTTGGTGTACAAGGGGTCGTGATGGTGATAGAAAGAGCGGAGTCTGGTTGCGAACGCGGTGGATGGAATCTTTACTATAAGAAATGCATTACTTATTGATAAAGTGGTGTCTTAATTCGGGTTGGAAAGCACAGGACGAAGTGTCTTACTTAACACTACACTATATTTATATGTGGAGTGAAAATATCTATTTAAATTTGTGCACTGTTATACGATACCCTTAATATTTTCTTTATATTTCTATCTGACCGAGCTCCGACTGTACAAGTCCAACATTTCAATATTCCCGTCAACAGACGACGCTTCCGTCCGGCACAAAAGAAATTTGATTTGAATCCTCTCAGTGGGCGACGATTCGAGTTCCCAGAAATATTCTTTGGCCCTTCGTTTACATACTTCCGAATGAAGTGTGTAGAATTCTTTGCCCCTTGGGGTTCAAAGGTTGAAAGGACAATGTAAAGTTTATTTTTTTTATTATGAATCTTTGAAAATTATACATTAAATGCTACATTGTAAATTTCTGTAAGGCTTGTAGTACAGCAATAAAGACTTAAAAATTACTTTTTTTAAAACAATGAGGCTATTTTGTATCGTTAAAAAAAAATAAAAAATGTCAGTACTTAGTGTCACTCCCACAGTGATCTATAATGTTTTCTATTTCTTTATTTATCTCTGACCACCTTATAATGAAGAATACTGAGCCTGAAATTCTAACTAATACATAACTTAAATTTCTGATTTTTGTGTACCTGTCGGTTTCAGTCTTTTGACGTTAAATAAAAGCCTCAGATTCGGCATGCAGTATTTTATCATTAGTTTCTCAAGTTCTCTGTGCTTACCCTGCAATGTGAGATACAGCGTGAAGATGCAGCCTGAAGTGACAAAAAAGGCTATGAAAAGATAAAAAATATAAAATAGGTCACATTTAATTAAAGTTGTAAATATAATTATTCCTTTATAGGAATGATTCAAATAAATATATATTCAAAAAAATAGGGTGTTTCAACACAGGTTAGTATTATCACTAACTTGTGTTGAAATGGATGAATCTACAAGCAAAACATAGTACTACTTGTTTCAACTTCAATAAAAACCACTCCGCCTTACGTGATATTAACGCGCCGACTCCGCACTGTCCTTTCCGCCATTATTCCCGATATTGCGCACTATTGCCTTTGTGAAGCGGATTGCGGTCGGTCTATATTCTTTATGAAATTTTATTAAATCAAAATAATGAAAGAGATTTTTATTTCAATTTTCTATAGTACTCATATTTTAGGCTCTTATCAAATGAAATATTAAAAAATATTTGTTATAATATAAATGTATCATTGTTATAGCTTCTAATATAAATACAATTCTAAAAACTATCGTGAAACGAATTAACATAATTTCAATTTACTAGCTTTTTGTCGCTGATTTCGTATTTTTATATGTATAGTAAAAAATGCCACTGTAATATGTGTAAAGCATAATAATATATTTATTATAGAAAATAAAATATTACAATTATATTAGATATTGTCATGTCATACAAAAAAGTCAAATAATTCTATTTAAAACTACCTACCTGCTCGCAGCTTCACGCACTTGAACCATGGGGTAATTTATATTCAAAACTGAATCATATGCGATTACGATGATTTCTCATGAATTATTTTAGGTACTTGTCTTATTATTTTTTTTATAAAAAAATGTTTTGATTGCACAAAATGAGCGTTATAAGTGGAAGTCTTTTCAGCTTCAGGCTGTATCCCTTACAGGGCAGGGTAGGCAAAGGAAATTAGAGAACCATCCCATTAGGACACATCCTTTCCCCACTTTTAATCGAATTTAAACTATTGTGTGTTGTGTGGTAGAACTCAACACACTTTATCTTGTAACCAGAGCAAGAAATCAAAATATTAAACATTACATTTACTCAAACAATGATCAAACCCACAACCTGTAGCATTTATATACAAGCCACATCGATATTAATATATCATAGCATGAATTATTCGAGTGGAGGATACAATATAAACTATTATCCTCCTTAACAATCGATTTATCCCCAAAGTTTAAATCGGGTCTGCAAAAGATGTATAATTCATAATAGCCCCGAATTTCCGCTAACAATGAAAACATAATAAAGTAATAAACGGTCTACCTATATTCAGAAGCCTGTCAATGACGTTATATGATCATAGAAACAGATAGAGATGGCACATTCCCTTTTAAGCTACTTATACCAAATCTCAAATGAACGGTTATGTATGGAGTTACACGATTATTCTTTTAAACAATTACAATATATAGTATGATATTTTAACTTTTTATGTTTCTTAGGTTTAACCTGATCCTCATATTTAAATAAGCAGGGTAAGGAGAGCGAACCTAGTGTTACACCGTTCGCCGTATTGAGTGGTGTGTTTGGTACGTTTAAAGCGCAAGGAAGATTGGCGTCGTGGGAAGGTGAGTGGTACGTTTCACTTTGTTTTGTTACCAGATTAAGAAAATTATTCACATCCCTATAATATATCCCCATAATTATAAAAATCCACAAGTGGGTATCAAAATCACAACAGCTGCGTTTAATGTCTCTCACAGTGCCACTGCTCCGTGTGACACCAACGACTAATTTTGTACTCACAATTCTATACATATTTTAAGTTAAATTACAAAAATAGCTTGAAAATGTCAAAAACAAAAGAAAGAATATCTCAAAAAAATATGGGAAACGTTTACAATTATTTCAATAGCGTGCCTGAAAATTTTAGATGTGGCATATTTATGCCACATCTAAAATTTTCTATGTCGGTCGAAAGTCACGTATTTCATTTTGGATTCAAATTGCTCCGATATGAGCCCAAAGTCGAAAATCAAATTCCTTCCGACGAAGTATGAAATATTATAATTGGAAATTTATGCCTTTTGTTTGCGGCCCTCGCTTTTTTTCGATAATTTTCTTTTCCAAAACGATAAATATTCATACGTGTGATATTTATTTGATCGTGAAATTAACGTATACTTTGATGTATATATGTATTATATATCATTTCTTTTGCCGCATAAATACATACTAGATTTTTCTTCTGACTCTACACGATTCCTATGTCTTTTTGTATTTCCTTGTTAAATTTATAATATTATCTATATCTTACATAAAAATCAAAAAGACTATAAAGTAGGCATTTGTGTTCAAAAAGAGTGTGACTGTAAGCGTGATAGTTTGTGTGTTCGATGTCCACTCACAAAAATGAAATATTTAATCAAAATCAAAGTATTCCTTTTAAATTGTAAAATTATATAAAAATGTCTGTAGTGTCAGTTTTGCAGGAAGCTACCACGGTGAAGAGGAGAGGAAGAAGGTGGGTATGCTGAGAAGAGCCGGCAAGAAAATCAAAAGTAAATTAAAACGTAATATATATATATATATATATATATATATATATATATATATATATATATATATATATATATATATATATATATATATATATATATGAATGAATTGTTTTTAATTCAGTTCTCTGGTAACAAAATAAAAATTTGCCATGAGTGCCTCTTAGTACTTAAATTCTCAAAAATTTG
>DWMZ01002001.1:0-14924 GCA_018249855.1 Eueides tales michaeli | reverse complement strand
CGATCGCGTGAATCGGTCTTTTTTTTCAAAGCTACCGAAAAATAATAAAAGAACACGGAAAAATTAAATCGTCTAGAAAAGTGTGGAGAGGCTTTCGATTCGATGTGTTCTAAATTTTTTCGGATTGATGATATTTTTAATACTACAATGGTATGTACAAATAAAAACATATGGTCTTTTTATAAAATTAATTAGATATATATAAAGATATAGATAATTTTGTTAAACAATGAATGCAGAAAAATAATTTAGTAATTTGGATAGTTTTCTACATTATTTAAGTGCGAATACGTTGCAATAAGTTTTCTCATTTTCTTACGGTTCCGTAGCGGGGAAAGATCGCGATTGTCAATTGTCTAAGTTAGTAATTGTCTAAGTAAGTGATTGTCTAAGTAAGTGATTGTCTAAGTAAGTGATTATCTAAGTAAGTGATTGTCTAAGTAAGTGATTGTCTAAGTAATTGATTGTCTAAGTAAGTGATTATCTAAGTAAGTAATTGTCTAAGTAAGTAAAGGTCTAAGTAAGTCTAACTCCTTTGCGAGGTAGGACGATTTCTAAAAACAAGATTATTTTTTTATATAATTATTTACTCAAATGGCACAAACGTGAGACTGTAAACACGACAGGTTGTGGGTTCTTTTAATTCATTTCCTTAAGATGAACAGCACATTTCAAAAGGATAAAATATATTATGTATTTTATTTCCTCAAACAAAATGAAACACATCATATTTTCGTTTTGGTAACAAGGCAGAGCTCTGCGATGTACTCAGTCTATCAAACCGCAATGCCATTAAAATTCGGCAAAATGAGGGTAACAAGGGAAGAACAGAGTACCTTAAGGTTCCTAGGTTCCCTCTGTCTAGCTTGCTAAGTGCTATACAGTGTGAATCTTAGAAAAATAATACGGTCTTAAGTCAACGTTAAAATGATCATTTGTTTACTCCGTTATTTTATTAAACGGACGTTATGGGTCAATGAGCATTGACACCATTTTCAATATATCACGGTTCGTATAGAATTTATATTAATATACATGGCAAAACCTCTAAAAGTCATTTCCTGAGTTTCAAATGTATTTTGTAATGTAATAACAAAAAAATATTAGGTAAAACTGGGCAACAGAACGAAATGTCTACTTTCTCAGGTTGCCTCTGTTTTCTCTGCCATGTGCGCAATAATAGTCTAAAGCCAAAAAAAAATAACGAAAATTGTTATAAATGTAGATAAATGTCTAAATAAATATAAATAAAAAAATGTAGCTGTATTGGTGAGAGAGAAAAAAAACGTTACAAAATTCTTTTTTTTATATTATACTGATTCTTTGTTGCAATTTTTATTTGACGTTCTGTGTAAGTATGTATGTTAGTGTGTGTGAGGTCTTGTAAATTCATTCATCCATGGCCCCCTTTTCCAGTGTAGAATTTAGCTGAAATTGGGTTACGATCAGTTCTAATGTCGTGGCGCAGAGCTGCACAGCGTGTGACTGTAAACGAGACAGGTACGAGACAGGTTGTGGGTTCCATCACCACTCGAGAAAATGCAATATTTTATAGTTTTCAATTGAAATATTAAATGTTTTCATTCCTTCACTCTGGTAATATGGCAAAGCCTGGCGTTGAGTTCCACCACTCAATACGCATTGACTCAAATTCGGCGGAAAGAGGTGAACGGAACGGAGCATTTTAACACTAAGTTCCCAAGTTCCCTCTGCCTACCCTGCCATGTGCGTGAAGCTGATTTCTAATAATCATGAACGTACATATAAATATTTTTGTCAATCTAAAATGGCGGCCTCAACAAGATGGCGGATTCATATATTTTTTTAGCCCATACCCATTATAATGATATTTTTAATTATTATAATAATATAGTATGAAATAATTCAGTATCTGTCACATTTGTTCGACTATAAGCTTGATAATTGTAGATTGAATACTTATTTTTCCTCATCCATTTTGAACATACATAATACATCATGGAGTTCAATTACTGAATATATAATATATGTTTAAAATACATGCGATCTATGTCAACCTTAAGGGCCGATAACGTGCGTAGCTTCTCTGGCGTTACGCAGTGTCGTGGACGGCGATGATATCTTACCATCATGCGTATGAGAGTCTTGTATTTTCCATAAAAAATAATCAAATTTAGACAGAAAGTGGAAAATGGAATAATTTATCACTGTTATTAGTTAGCCCTGATTTTCAATATAAATGCATGTATAATACAATGTGAAGCTAAGAAAAATTTAAATAAATTGAATGGAATTCAACTAAGGTATATCGTAGCGGGCACAAACTTACGACTGTAAATGGAACAGGATGTGGGTTCCATTCCGAGGATTATGAAAATTTAATATTTTTATTTGCTTGTTGTGGTAACGAGATGAAAGCGCGGCGTTGAGTTCCGCCACTCAATACTTAATGCCACTTTTCGACGAACATGACGTCGAAAAGTGGACTGAAGAAAATGGAGTGTTTTAACATCAGGTTCCCAAGACCCCCCTGCCTTCCCTGCTGTATGCGTAAAATGAAAATAATTTCAAAAGTAAAAACATTACATATATAGAGAAAATTATAAACCCGTGTGCTAGAAATATCGATATATTTTAAAATATTATTTTACTAGTTTGTTTTTATTGCTTAATAGCCTTCGAAATTCAATAACAAAAAGTACACGTAGAGTGTAAAGTGAATTTATTTTGTTCGTTTATTTTTTTATGTTTCTAAAACTACTATAAAATAGGGATTGAATGAATGATTGATTAATAGTACAGAAATAATGTAGTAGGTTCCCAGGTTCCTTCTGCCTTCCCTGGCTATTCTCTTTCTAGACAGGACAAAGCATAAGACTAAAAAGGCAATTCAAGGTACAATAGGCACAAGCGTGTGTGTAAGCGCGACAGATTTCAATTTATAGCCTACTTGAGAAAATTAAATATTTAATGTTTTCATTTCTTCGCTCTAGATCTATAAAACAAAACACGAGCTTCACCACGCAAAGCCTCAAATCCAGCGGACAGTCGGAAATAGAAAGTGAGTAAAGGTCAAATGTCTAGACTAGGTTCCCAAGTTCCCTCAACTTCATTTTTTCGGGATACAGCGTGAAGCTTAAAAAAGTTCTTAACCGTATTATTTCACCATCCCGTTACTTTTTCTCAGCTAAATATACTCATTCTAGTTAAACACGGTAAAAGTATGACGCACTTCTATAGAACAAACACAATTCATTTTCAATTCTATGCTGGAATCGGAGAAATAAAAAGTTTACTTTCATACTTTGATACTATGAATTTTGTTTATCTACCATCCAAATTTATCAATGTTTCCATTTAGGTTACTTTAAGGAACCAAAGGAACCTCCTTAGAAATCTAATAAGTTATTTAATTTGTAATTGGTTCTTATATGTTTTTACTACGTAAAAACTTCTGTTTAAAGCATCATTTTTTCAATTTCTCATGAACAGCAAAGTAGACAGAGAGAATTTAGTACTAAAATACTGTATATACCACTTTTTACCGAATCTTGAGTGGCTTAACTAAACGCCGCGCTTTGCCTAGCTATTTAAGCGAGGAAACAAAAATAATAAATACTTAATACCCTCGAGCGGGAATCGAACTTACAACCAACATACAATAGTAGCACGCTTGTATTTTATTTTTTAAATTAGTATATTTATTAATACAAGAATTCAAGTTCGCCATGAATAATTTTTATTTTTTGTTCTTATTACAAGGCAAAACGCATTAAATATATAGCAGGAAATCGAACTTGTTAACCCTAGGTTCCCTCTGTTCCCCTGCGGGATACAGCATGAAGAATCCACTAAGTATATAAATAAGCAAATTTTACGGCCACTTTGCCAGATAGTACTCAAGAACAGAATACGGTTTTAATTTCAGTATTACACTAACAAAAGAATGTAGGGCTATAGAAAAAGAGGCTGTGCAAGCTTTGTGTAAAGAAAACGCCGAGATTGAATTTAAATTTCTTATTTACTATTATTAGAAAAGTTTTGAACTGTTATTAATTTATTAATATTTCCATATAATATTATGTAAAGGGCATAAGATTATTAATAAATTGTTCCTAAATCAGGTTAAGGGCATAATGTCATAAGAATATATAGATCTTATGTATAGCGTTGATCTCCGATCATTGATAATCATTATTTTCGCGGCGTTAAGTTTCACACCACATAGTAGAAAACGACGAATCAAATATTATTACACTTTTCTTCTGTATACCCATCTAAATGCGATAGACTAGTATATAAAAAAATAATAGTAGCAGGACTTGAACCCACGCTTCTTGGAAGAATTTTGGCATAGCTTGAACGCGCTTAACACTAGATTCGCAAATTTGCCTACCCTGCAATGTGCGGGATAACACTTTAAAATATTAAAATTCAAAAATATATTTATTTATTTGTCTTCAAGTCTAATATTTTCATCTCATCGTACGCATATTTAGAGTATAAATTGTTATATTTTATACAATACACAAATAGTATTAAAAGCAAATGAAATAATTGAAAGAAATAAAAAACGTTTCTTTCATAGTATCATTATATGTTCATTTATAAAGATATATACAAAGATCAACCACTCGGAAACTAAGAAAAAGCTGTACTTCAAAATTGCCTTTATAATTTCAGACAAAAAAAACACACTGCAAAAGCGGAAAAAGTCCAACGTGCTACAGAACTTGAAGAAAAAATCTTAAAATTATCCTCATTTCCATAGAAATCCAATAAATCACGATAAGCAAAACGCTTTACGTTTTTTTTTTTCGAAAAAATTACGTATTCCTAACAGAGTTGGATAGAATGACCTACGTCAATGTCTCAAAATCAAGGAACCTGATAGATATCGAGAAAGATATCCGGAATATAGAGAATGATTGAAACCAAGTGCTTTTACCCAAAAATTTGCCAACACAATAGTTTTTATTACGAGCACCGTAGACTCCACAATAGGTATTTCCAACTGAAACCCACGAATTCTTGGATCGGAAGAAAATGTACCAAATTTTCTCCATGTCAAATCAATCTTAATGCTAATAATAATAAAGTTGAAATTCTAATGGCCCAATTGGGCTTAGGACCGCTATATCCAATCAGTTTGGCAAAACTTCGCTTGCATCTCTGCTAAACTCTATTTTGAAGGTGTTTTAGACGATTTTTCTCTAAATAGAGTGTACGTGTTTTAGTGGACAGAAATAGGATGTTTCTTGTGAATTAGGTCACGTCTCTAGACAAAGGCCGTTCAGGCTCCAAAGTAATTCGATATATTTACTATTTTGCCTTGATTGTATTCTTTATAGTCGTCAGCGTATTTTTAAGGTGAAGTTTGTTTAGTAACACTTACATCAAGTATTTGAAAAAAAATAATCAACTTCAAATTTTGCTCCAAAGATATAAGTAGTCATAATAAAAATATAAACATTTCCCGTAACATATAAATTCTATCTTGTTTCAATAAGGCAAATTCATGTTAAAAAATTTTGTGTTATATAAGTGAAAAGCCAACCGAACGATTCTTTAAACATAACTTAAAATACTAATCAAATGCAACACCCGAGAAAACAAATACGTACCACGATAGTTTACACAGATCTATAAAGTGAAATGTGAAATATGCAATAGAGTATAGAAAATTTCACTATGCCTATCCTGTAATATGCGGGATAAAGTGTAAATAAAAGCAAAAATATCTTTCAACAGAAGTTTTTCAAATAAAATTCAAATTCATTTTCCAAAAAAATTCAAATTAATTTTCCAAAAAAACCATTTTTCTAATATAATATTTGTGGTGTTCAATATGAATGGTAATGTATCGTCCAAACACTCTCCGCTTACCCACATTTCGAATCCTGTATATATCAAAATGCTTAACAGCGTGAAGCTAAAAAACTATAGAATACTTCTAAAGTCCTCAAGATAAAATCATTACACGAACCCTATATAAAAACGCGCTGACGTCACTTTATCTGCTATGATTCATTTCGACACGTTACGCGTAATCTCACCCCCATGTTCCAAGCTCCTTTCTATAGTAGAAGTATACCTAATGCGAACAATTTGATTTTATCGAATACTTGTTAGACGAATATATTGGCTATTTTAGTATATTTTTAGTATAGCATCTTCTACTTTGTAGGTCAGAGGAATAGTTATTTTGTAATTTTACATAAATTTAGGATTTATTTTGTTAAAATTGTTGATTGCCTATAAATATGTTGGTTGTCAGTTCGATTACCAATCACTTAAAAAAAGAGCTGAGTTTCTTACTTGGGTTCTTTTCAGGTCTGAGGCAGTAACTTGAGTCAGCTGGTGGAAAATTGTTTGAGTTTAAAAAATTAAAACTTGTAACATTTACTTAAAATTTGAATTAGAATTTGAATTTACGCGTTCTGGTTTCTTTCATTTCAAACCAAATTTGAAACTGGTTACAAATTTGGTCTTATATTGGCAGAACTCAAAAGCGCATTCTATTTTGAAAGAGAAACAAAGGTATCTTACCCACGAGTGGATATCGAACCCAAAATCATCAGAATTATCCAAACCATGTCTCCTATTGAATTCATTTATAGAACGTTTATTAAAGCAAAGTGTTCCATACAAAAACTTCTCCCCTTATAAGATCACTTTATTTACAGCCCATCTCGATCGTTTGATCCAAATGACACTTAAATAGATCCTTGGGCTTAATGTCGGCGTCCAGATTTATTAGTGAGGGTCGGGAGTTCAGTTTTATGTTTTGTTTTGTATATGCGTTTTATTGTTTTCAGCTTCACGCTGTATCGCCCAAGTATCAGGGTAGGCAGAAGAAATATTGAAACATTGCATGGTAAGTGGTGGAGTACTACGCCATGGTTGTCATCATAGCATCATAAACTCATGTAAATTAAATTAAATAAAAAAGAAAATTGTCTATATAAATATTTCTCAGGTAGACTAATTCTATTTTCATAAACGTAACAAATACTTTGTTTTTTGCATGAGATTTGGCTCATTTATATACGAGATGGCAGAAAACAAACGTGCATATATACAGATCAACCTGAAAACTTTAATGTGACTAAATATTGTATTACTCCCTCTTGTTTTAAAATAAAAGCGGTTTAGCCAAAGATAATTGCTAACAAATATACATACAAATCAAACTGAGAACCTTTTCTTACAGTTACTGTAGTGGCGCAACGGCACAAGCGTGTACTGTAATCGACAGATTGTGGGTTTGATCCCCACTCGAGGAAATGAAATATTAATTATTTATAATTTAAATATTTAACGTCTCATTTCTTCGCTCTGGTAATAAGGCAAAAACGCGGCGTTGATTTCCGCCACTCAACACATAACGCCTTAAATTCGGCGGAAAGTGACAAACGGAAGTGGAACGGAGTGTCTTAACACTAGGTTCCCAAGTTCCCCTGCCATGTGCGGGATACACAACCATCACATTTACAGTTGAATGTTATAAATAAAGATATAAAGACTTCAAAAGTATTATATTTTTTATGAACTTTTCTATTGGATACTACAAGACGATGTTCCGTTTACCACTATCCTCGCACTAATCTAGTTTAGAAGTTATATATGAAACGCTTTCGATCTATATAAGAGAAGTACTACTTGCATCTCTATACAGTCTTTTGTGGTTAAGTTAAACTTTAAGTTAAAAGTTAACTGTTAAAAATTTACTATGTTAAATTATTAGGTTTAAAAATATAATTATATGAGGCCTGTCGTGGCGCAGCGCCACAAGCGTATGGCTGTAACCGATAGGTTCTGGGTTCGATCCCCAGTCGAGGAAATGAAATATTTAATATTTTAAATTTAAATATTTAATTTTTTCATTTCTTCGCTCTGGTAATAAGGCAAAGCGCGGCGTTGAGTTCCGCCACTCAACACGCAATGCCTCAAATTCGGCAGAAAGTTGGGAACGAAAGTGGAACGGAGTGTCTTAACAGTAGGTTCCTCCACTAGGTTAGGTAGGCAGAGGGAACCCGTTCCCTCTGCCTACCCTGCCTTGTGCGAGATACAGCGTGAAGCTAAAGAAAAAAAAGAAAGAAATATAATTACTTAAATATCCACTTTTTAATATGAAATGTTCTTCATGTGAAGAAGACAACCTAGATTCTAAAAATCCGATCTAAAAATCACTATCTCTTCTTAGCTAAGTGCTTATAGCTCATAAGCTTCTCTATCTGATTTACATAAAACATTACTAAGAATTACTGCGATGAACAAGGCTATTGACTAGAAAACCCCCCCTCAAACCAGTTCATTCAGTCAGGAGCTTCAGTCCTACATATAGACGGACAGACAGATCCAACTAATAACACCTCCTTTTGCGTCAACGGTAAAAAAATAAAAGCAATTAAAATTAACATTTGCGTCAATTTTCGTTACAATATTTGTCAATTTATCAAGCTTGGCCTAATTTCGTCCCTTCTGACCAACTATGTATACGTTAGCCTCTCGAGACAGTAAGCTCGGAACGCAATATATAATTTAAATAGAGTAATAAAACACCTTGTATTTGTAAAGATTTTTATTTAATACTAAGTATTGCTTTAGTTTTTATTTGATTTTTCACGCTGTATTTTTCTTAACTTCACTTTGTATCCCGTACATTTCCTCCCGAAAATATTTTAATGGAAATGTAGCATTTTAATGCTAGGTTCATAGGTTCCCTTTGCGGTATACAGCATTTAAAATAAGCCAAGTAACAGACTGCCAAGTATCAAGATTACGATATATTTCTGTTAAATATTATATATATTAGTTAATATATATGACCTTGAAGAAAGATTTGTCCTTCAAAAAATGTCTTATAATTTGTACATGACCTTCTTCCAATATCATAAGTTAATCGATGGGTCAACGAAGGTCATTCACCTTACTCACTAAACACTGGTTTAAATAAAATAGTACTCTTTCTGGCTTCGTCTTACACTTACTTCTCTTAAAATTACACTCGCTTCGCTCAGAATCCCAAATCGCTTCGCTCTACAATTTCTGCTTTTCGCTTCGCTTGTTATAACAATGAAGAATAACTATAAAACTTAAAAGCTCTTTCAAGAACAACAATGTAATTTTTCTGCAACAACGTTACCTCGTAAATAGAATGAATCGTTATTTTACTGCAGTATAAAATCCACTCATATATAGGTGTTTTTTTATATATCACACATATTGTATGTACTAAAATATTATCATATCACATGGTGTGATCGAAATTATTTTTTTTGTCAGCTTCCTGTGTCCTGAACGTGGCAGAGTAGGCAGAGGACTTAGAAACCCAGTGTTAAGACACTCTTACCCATTCTCCACATTCTGAAGAATATAAGGCATTACGTGTTAACTGGTGGACTGCCATGCTTTGCCTTGTTACCAGAGCGAAAAATGAAAATATAAACATTTAATGCTCGAGCCCTTGCACTAAGACAGAGCTTTATATCAGAAGCTTTAATGATCATCCATTTTTTTTATTTATTAATATATAATCAAAAACATTTTTTTCTTTCAGCTGTACGCGGTATCACGTACATAGACCTGGGAACGTCGTACTTAAATGTTTAGTTCATATTAAAACACCGTTTCCCATTTTCTATCATTTTTTAAGGCAGAGTGTGTTGAGAGGCGGATCGTAATGCTACGCTTAGGGTAGCATTACGATCTGATTTCCAGAGCAAGGAAATCAGATTATAAAATATTTCGTTTCTCCGAACAGAAATCAAAACCCTGCCTCACGATGGATATAAAGTAAGCCTAAACGAAGAATTAAGGCACTAAACTCTCCGTTTTTACTAAAAAAAGCAAAAATTAGACACAATCTACAGATATAGATACAAAGTAAAGTGCCATCTGAGCGCTTTCTAAGTAGCGCTAAGTTTCAGTACACGCCAAGTTGTCACTTCAACTTGATTTATACGTCTCGCTTCAAGGACCAACATAAATAACTTAAAATGTGCTCGGAACAATGTTATATATTTTTACAAAGAGAATTTAGTTAAGAAACTTAAAAAAAGTAAGTTAAGTTAACTAGCTTTTATCTGGGGTACTGTCATTGCGTAAGGGCTAAGCGCATAAGCGTGCGATTACATACTCTTAGTAAAGTGGAGAATAGTAGGTTTTTAATAGGGAACGAAGCGTCTACTACCTACCCTACAATGTATGGAATAACACTATAGTAGTTAAAAATCATATTATAAATATGAGAGTTTGTAAAAATAGATATTTGTGCCATTTTCATCCAAAAATTACTGAATAGATTTTGATGAAATTTTTCAATACCATACTTATACATATCAGAATAACATATAAGCTATAATTTATATGCGGCGAAGCTGCAGAAATGATTTTTTTTATGCAAAAGACACGGCAAATGAGCGTACGGGTTACCTGATGGTAAGTGAGCACCGCTGCCTACGGCCCCGAGCTACAGGAGTGTTGCCGGTCTTAAAGATGGATAGGTATCAGGGCCCGGCATTACCCGGTGCGAAACTCAGTGGCCAAAGCCACTAATTAACGCCGGTTTCAAATGCTGGGGGTGGTAATAATCCGGTCGAGTCTGCCCATGCATGATGCCATTGCAGATAACGTAGCTCTCCCACACGTACTTTAGTCGTCACTTACAATACCATCAGTACCAGGGTGATCCTATTCTAAACCGGAAACACACGGTGGCATGACCTGAAGTAGTCATTTTAAAAATTTAGGTTTAAAAAAGAATACTTATATAGGACAAAATAAAGTTGAAATACCAACTCTAATTACAAAAGTTAATTTCTAATTAAATACTCAAAGTACCTAAAAGTAAGCAGAAAATATAGATAAGAGTTTAAATTATAAGAAACAAATTTTAGTAAAGATCGTTAATGTACGCTTTTTCCACTATTCCAGAAGCTATAGAGAGTCCTCGTTTATATTTGAATATTTTTTTAAAGAGCTTTTTTTGCTCTATTTTTTTAAGTAGATTCAATATAGTATTATTTTACACGAGGACGTTCTGGTGCAGCGACAGTAAATATTACTGTTAACTGCAACCTGATGACTCTTCTATCATGACTACAAATGCTCGGCGTTGTATTCTACTCAATATGCAATGTTTTGAAAAGTGAGAAACAGAGTGTTTTCACACTAAATTTCCACAGCTTATCCTGCCATATGTGGGATACAGCGTGAAAGCTAAAACACGATACACATTTCTACATTTTCCTTCAAAAATAATTTTATAATAAATCTTTAATTAGAAGTTTACATTACAATACGGACATTCGCCCTAAAAATTGCTAGAGGCTATTACAGAATAAACTATTTATTTCCAACTACAGATCACATTTTATTATAAAAAAAATATTTTATTATATTCACGCTATGCACAAAGGAATGTTTATATTTAAAAAATGGATATAAAATAATATGAAAATGCGTCCCTAGGTTAGATAGAGAGTATGGAGTGACAAATACTACTGTCTCTACACCTAAGTTGCCTCGTCCACTGTCATCGACCTGTTTATACTTGCCGTTCTCGTGCTTGTTATGTGATCTCTATATCATCAATATTTCGATGATCAAACGAGGTCCTCTCTTGCCTCTTTTAGCACTTTATTTTGCTTCATAAACCTTTTTTGCTTATTCTTCATCACTAAACCATCTGAGTTTTTTCTACACATAATACAGAACGGCAGGTATTCTATGTATTTTTTTCTTATTTCGTATCTCTACGGCATACTAGTATTTCTATCTTTTGTTCTTTTTAGCTGACGTAAACAAAACATAGAAAACCCATATTAGCAGATATAATTGATCGATTTTCATGAAACTTTGACTATTTTCTCAGTTGGAATATATAAAAAATGTTGTTTATTTTAAATCAAAAATAATCATCTTTAAATTTGTGTAGAAATAAACAAACAAGTCAAAGTCATAATTGTTTTGAATGTTCTAAATCAATTCATAAAGAAAAATGTATCAAATAAAAAAAAAACAGAAGATTCTAAATCTAATCACTTCCATTATAACGGTAATAAGCAGATAGCATCTTTCCAAGAACAAAAAGTCCCTAAGAAATATAAAGACGTGTTATCGCAAAAATACAATAAATACCCCTCACGTATCGCCTTTAGGGTATTTTATGGCAACATTACTTAAGCATTGTGACGATCTTTTTATCACCCCTTATATACGTGACCTCTTCTTTTGTTTTCAATCGATTTTTAAGAAGACAAGTTTGCTACAAATTGAGATTTGCTACAGAAGGGGATGCTGGGAGATGCATTTCTTTAGCATTACTTCATTACGATTTTTTTACACATCGGCTCGATTTCTTACTGTGATTTCCAATAAATTTAAGTTTTTGAGATAATTCAGATCACACCTACAGTTTGAGTCAATACAATTACCTGCATTTTACTCAGCTTAGCTTTACGCTTTCTGGTTATATAACCAGAGAGAACGATAACCAGAACGAAGCGCCAAACGCTATGATCTCGGCATACCTCCTTCATCTCTTCCACTGTCATCAACCTCTCCATACTTGCTCTCCGGGGAGTCCTCGTGCTTTTTACGCAACCTTCCACCAGTATATACTGTGTTTTCGAAGGTCAACCGAGCTCTCCTGCTCACTCTCTTACCACTTATTTTTCCTTCCTAAGTCTTTTTTGCCATATTTTCATCACTCATTTGGCCAACGTGCAAAAGCTCGTGATGAAACAATGGCGACAACACTTGAGCATGCTCTTCTTCATTCTCACCGACAAAACAATTACTTTTTTTATTACAAAATTGTTCAATTTGCCAGTAGTTCGTGTAATTACATTTACAGAATTCAATCTTTCTTTTGTGTTCTAGACGCAGGGATATGTAAATAATAAGTCTTTCCGAACAAGAATCAAGCTAACAACCATTTATATACCACACATAAATGTATAGGCAGAGTGAACTTGAGAACCTAGTGTCCGTTCCCATTAAGACATTTCCGTTCCCACTTACCCCAAAATGTTGAGTGGTGGAACCCAACGTTGCCTCGTTACAAAACTGAGGAAACAAAAAATATGAAATATTGTTTTTCTCGAGTGGAAATCGAACCCATAACATACATTGCTTAACAATATGCATATTACAATATAATATTGCAATCATATCAAAAATACTTCTCGCATGAGTTCATATGTTTGTATAAATAATTAATACGTCGACATTTGTATACAAGTTATTTAAATTTAAGTGGAAATTTAATGGTGGATAACATTATTGTAATTAATTATATTAATTATGATTTATACAAAATAATATGTGTAAAATGAAGGAGGCTATCGTAGCGCAGTGGTGCGAAAGCTTGTTATAGATTTGACAGTTACAGGATCAAAATTAACACAGGATAAAAATTATATGCTAAAATTTTTTATTGAAACCCCTCTATTAACAAACCTGACATAAACATGTATCTTACAGGAATATATATATTATGATTTTTTTAAAATATACTCTATTACACTACAGACACCTGGTCCGTAACATTTTTCATCTAATAATGATATCTTGTTTTCTTATCGTATATATTAATTATAATATTATTTATGAGGCCTGTCGTGGCGCAGCGGCACAAACGTGTGACTGTAACCGACTGGTTCTGGGTTCGATCCCCAGTCGAGGAAATGAAATATTTAATAATTTAAATTTAAATATTTAATGTTTAATTTCGTCGCTCTGGTAATAAGGCAAGGCGCGATGTTGAGTTTCGCCACTCAGCACGCAATGCCTCAAATTCGGCAGAAAGTGGGGAACGGAAGTGGAATGGAGTGTCTTAACACTAGGTTCCCGGGTTCCCTCTGCCTACCCTGCCTTGTGCGGGATACAGCGTGAAGCTAAAAAAAAATATATACTAGAAGCTTGTCATGACACAGCACAAACGTGCGACTGTAAACGTGATAGGTTGTGAATTCGATCGTAACTCAAGAAAATGAAACATTTAATATTTTCATTTCATTGTTATAGTAATAAAAAAATTACATTAAGTTACGCCACATAACACGCCCTCATACTTGCTGGAAAGTGAGAAATGGAATTGTCTAAATGAGAAAGAAATATCTTTACACTAGGTTTCTAAGTTCCCTTTCCATACCTTACCATATGCGGGATACAGCGTGAAGCTCAATGATCTATAATAATAAAAATCATTTTTGTTGATATTTTTTAAAAATATATATATAAATATAAGTATAAAAATGTAAAAAATATTCAGACATTATATAAGATATGAATAAAAGATATAAATATATCACAATCATTCTCAAGCTAAACTACAGATTATTCATTAAACCGATCACAATAAAGTAAATTGGATACCGGATGAGGACATAGGGTATTAGCACAATAACGGCCCCTAGTTTGACTCCCGGGTGAAGCAGACTGAGACAATTTGATTTGATCGAGTAAAACGTAATCTTTAGGGGAGGGGTTGGGGTGAACAGCGTCGCCGTGAAATATTGTAGCTATGTATATTGGTGATGAGATTGGTCAATAAAATGTATATAAAACTGTTAATATGATGGTTATAAGTTCGATTCTTAATTGAGGGAGTGAATTATTTTCTCGTTTTTTTTAATATCCAAAAATATATATGATAGTCAAAACAAATATGTCTGTAAAAACAAATATTGTGTATGTTTGATTGCAGATTGAAGAGCAACAAAGTGCAGCGTTCAGTTCCGCCAGTCGGTTGAAAATTGAGCTGTGCGTGGGAAACAGGGAAACTTATTTCAAGGTTCCCTCTGCCTTACCTCCTATATGCGGGTTACAGCGTGAATGTGCAACATCATACATATATTTTTGGTTCAAATTACAGTATAGTGCCATTAGTCTCCCCTTATACAATTGTAAAACACTCGACACGTATTAACAATAGG
>DWMZ01002000.1:0-14925 GCA_018249855.1 Eueides tales michaeli | reverse complement strand
TCAAATCAAGTCAATAAAATTATTGGGATTCAGATATATATCTCTAAATAAAGTTAAAAATGGTACCTAAGTGTTTGATGGGTATATTTTGCCGAAGATAAATATGTTGTCCATTTGATATATATGTTTATATCATAGAGATATAGATGGTGAAGATTTTTCGATATAATCAAGCATTTCATGATATAATCACATTTCATCAAATGAATTAGATTAAATGAATTTGGTTACAAAACTTGAGAGTCAACTTTAACTATTTTACTATTTATAGTTTTTTAGTCATTTTACAAAAAAGGATTTAATTTATATTGTGTATGGACTCATTATATATGTGTATGTGTGGCATAAAAGAGGTTGATGTCAAGATTTTTAATATGCCCGCGATAAATCAAGGTGACAGTCGTCGCGGCGTTCCTGCGCACTATATCACTTCTATAATTAAATACACCACCTTTGTACCGCGACCGCCACAGCTTACATGGCGGTTAAATGAAATAACTGCTTATTTATTTACATATAGATATAAATAGTTTTTTTTTAATTACAATTAATATACATGCATACATTCCTTACACTTTTCAAGTGTGACACAAGTCATTTTTAATTGACGAAAAACCCGAATTAGTTTCTCTGTAGTACTCATAAGATATGTTCTAACATAATAGACACGCATAACGAACGAAAGTGAAGAAATTTTAAATTTGGAGTCTGCGCCAAACTTTAGTACCTGTAGTATATCATCATCACAGTAGAATCAACAAATGTAATTACCTGCGGGAACCTCAGGTGGTTGAAAAATAAGTCCATGGACGTCAATCTATAGTAAGTAAGTAAAGTAAGTTCTATTTGAAAGTAATCCTGCGCGAGATTGTCACCTTTGCATGTCAACAGTCATAATGAATTAAATAAACGCGGCCACAACCACCGCCGCGCTAATTAGTCGTTGTGTGATATAATTACGTACAACCTTAGGTAGTTCGTGTAATAGAAAGTTGCCCGATTCGTATTCATACACGTGCACAGTCATTTGTTACAACTAGTGCCACTTTGCGTCTCGAAACCGCTATTAAATCTACATACACGTTTTTCTTTATAACCCTTCTAATTTATAACATTTTTATTAGATTATTTATTAATATGAAAATTAGTGTTTTTCTTCAAAATCTTTTAAAACCACCAAAGGCCGGCTGGAGGCACTAAAAATAGTGAGTCACCTTCGCCCTGAGCACAGCGGGCAGAGATATAGCGGACGATAGTGACGTATGATCGACCTAAGCATTTACTTCATTCTGGTGACAAAGCAAAGCCTATCGTTGAGTTTCGCCGTTAAACATGCAATGTGTCAAAGTAGTAGTAGTAGTGTTACTAACTACTACTAAAACTACGTTCGGCGGAACTCAACGCAGCGTACTACCTCGTTACCAGAGCCAAGAAAATATATATAAGGGAGGGACTCAGTGGGAATTGAACATACAACGATCGCGTGTACAGTCCTACCCTTACCATTGCATCCCTAATGCCCTGTAATATAAGAATATGTACGACAATATGCCATTTCTTTATCAAAATTAATTGTCTATCATAATTAGTGAGTCGACTGCCGGAGTCTTAGAGACTAAAGAATTTATCCTCAAAAGGTGTAACTCAGGTGTCTTAAAGGCATTATTTATAACGTCACTTTAATCTCACAAACTCTTGATCACTTTATAAAAGTTAGTCCGCAGTACGCGACGCAGGTCGGTCATGTTACAATTTTAACAATCTGTTTAACTACGTGATAACTGACACTACTTCAAAAATATTGAATTTATTTTAAGTTAAGACGAAATGACGTTAAGAATCAACAAATTAAGTTGTTTAAAATTATTTATATATATAAGTACTAATAGAAGTTATGTAAAATGAAATTAGTTATCGCTTATTTCTTATTATTTCAGCTTCGTGCTGAGGGAACTGGGGAACCTAGTGTTAAGACACTCCGTACACTTCCGTTGCCCACCTTCCGTAGAATCTGAGGCATTGCGTATTGAGTGGCGAAACTCAACGCCGCGTTTTGCCTTGTTTGCAGTGAAGCCAAGAAATGAAAACATTAAATAATTAAAATGAAAATATTAAATATTTAATTTCCTCGAGTGGGGATCGAACCCACAACCTGTCGTTTACAGTCACACGCTTGTGCCGCTGCGCCACGACAGGCCTTGAGGGAAGCCAGTTAGCAAGCTGGTCTAAATTGCTTTGACTATTCAGATGAAACTAAACTCAACGAGTGTAAGGTTTATTCAGTTATGTATTCGCATTCAATCTTCTTATTATTAAATCGATAAATTCCCTGAATACTCTTATATTATAGAAGACATACATCGGAACATATTATATGTAATTTTTAACATATCTCAAATGATATTCCACACTTAGAAAAGAATAATACTTTTGAGAAATTGTATAAAAATTTTAACGTAAACCATGCAACGAACACTTGAGAATTTCGACATTGCTTTTCTTTCCTAGGTGTAGAATAACACTTTAAATATATTAAAAATATTCAATAAATAGCATCTCTCTTGCCAAATAATAATTCTAAGCAATTATATTTGTGTTGCGGAAACTTGTAAAAATCGTCCGTACAGAGATGCTAACTACATAAATAAGTTGTAACAAACGTATAGTTAGTAGCTAGTCTTAGTTTGTCAGAGCATTTTGACGGTTTAAAGACGATTTAAAGTGTTATTCCACACTCAGGAATGAAAATGACTAAATTTAAAAAAACGTATAAAAATTTGAACGTAGCAGGATTTAATACCGCGCCTCTTGGAAACCGTCCACGCGCTCTAACCAACTAAGCTATATTATAATCTACTATAATCACTCCACTGTCCATCCGTCAAGACTTTAACTCGAGATAGCAACAAGCCAAGAAATTGTTATTAAATATTCAGATGTGCGGTCCGGATTTTTTCAATTGAGAAAATTAAATTTTTAATATATTTAAATTCAATAATTATTGTTTTCATTTATTCGCTCTGGTAAAAAGACAAAGTGCGTCGCTGAGTACCACCACTCAACACGCTATGTTTCAAATTCGGCGGAAAGTGGGAAACGGAACGGAGTGTCTCAACACTAGGTTGGCAAGGTGCCTCTCCCTATCCTGCTATGTGCGCGATACAGCGTAAACGGAAAAAATGACCTAGTCGTTGATGATAAGGATCCAAAACTCAAATTCAAATATTTTATTTAAAATTTTAAACGTCAAATAATTTACCACCGGTTCACTAAAGTTACTGCCTCAGACTTGAGAAGAACCTAAGCTAGAAACTCAGCGGGAAATTATTGTTTACTTTTTAAGAAATTATTTATTTTGTCATTTCATTGTCTTCAATATCGTTCGTCCTACGCTTGTATCAAATGTTCAGTCTTTCCGATATTCTCGCCTCTTAGTATTTAATATTTGCCACATTTCCGTGTCGCTGTATACAATGTGTATACAATGAAATACATTCCCATTCATTAGTTCACGTTTCGATATAAAGGATGCTTTACTCGTACGTTCGTAATTGTACCATGTAAGTTCTATTGTACAGGAGTCTGAGAGCGCCTCAGAGCGGCTCAGACTTCTGTATCAATCTTAAATATTACATTTATTCGAGAATTTAAACCTAAGATAATCGTGAAACAAATCTTGTAAAAGTTTTCTTTTACTAAATTATCTATACTTATAAGAAGAAGAGTTTGTTTGTTTGTTAGCATTAGATAGGAAATACTTTATGTAGACTTTATGTTATTTTCATTCGATCATGCGAGTGGAGCCCCAAGCAAAAGCTAGTATTTGATAAAATAAAATTACAATAAATTTCATTGTTGGTATTAAATTATTGTAAGTTAATTAATTTTTATTATTGTGATGATTAAAAATGTGACATTTTCGTACACATCGAAAGAAAAATAAAGAAGATATTTTTCCTATTACTTATTTTAAACTCAAAGCGGACACGTCTTTATGAATCAAACCTCGTCCGCGTCAAACTGGACTGGAAATCAATTTCGTGATTCAAAAACCTGCATTCTCGTTACCTAACTACACGAGAGCTAGACATGACGAGCGAGTTCACGCGCTCTCAAAGAACGTCCAGATATTCATATTGACGTACGTGGTTTGTTCATTAGGAACGGATATAGAGGAGTAATGGCTTTGGTTGGACAGATGGCGTTTGGATTTAGAACAGCTACATGCTTTTTTCAGTGTATCAGGAAATCTAACCTTCAAGAAGGACCTAATGTTAATATGCTGCGTTTTCCACCTAGGATACTTTCTTTGAAATTTTGCAACGGAAGTGTATTAACACTAGTTCCCAAGTTCCTCCTATCTACCCTGCTTCATATGATAGTCGTAGATCAACATAATATAGTGTACATAATATAGTGTAAAGTGCTCGCCCCGCACGGCGACGCACCTCGCTCCTGCAGCTGTAATGGCGCAGTGCACTGATAGCGCTGATACTGCACTACTTGTGATTTATGAGAGACCTAAAAGAATGCATTTGACGCTCCGCCGTACGGAGCGGCTCTTGTATTCATAAATAAAATACTAAACTAGCTGTATTTTACGATATTTTGTTTACTAAAAAAAAAAATAAGTAATTTGAGTGAATTTGAGTAACGCAGTGTTGAGTTCAGCCAGTCAACACGCATTGACTCAAATTAAGCAAAAGTGGGGAACTGAAATGAGTGTCATAGCACTTGGTATCCAAGTTCTATCTGCATACCTTGTGCAGTTGTACTAGTAATTTTGCATGTAAAATATAAACGTGACAAATTAGGTATAAGTAGATATAACAATAGGCTCAGCAAGTCTTTATCATACAGTTTGTAAACTATAAAGTTATAGTATTCTATACATATGTATGTATATAGTTACGCACAAAACAAGGTAGTTACGCACAAAAAAAGGAGGGAACCTAGTTTAAGTCACGTTCCTATTAGAACCCTTCAGTTCCCTACTTTCCGCCGATATCTTGAGGTATTGCGTGTTGAGTGGTGGAATTCTACGCCGCGCTTTGCCTTGTTACTAGAGCACAGAAATGAAAATATTTTACTCTCTCTACTAGGACTCGATCGATAGGAGACGAAATTTATATTAGTACAATTTTATATTAATATATAAATTGCGTGAAAATTAAATTCTAGTGCATCAATCTCGGGGGTTAAGCGGGGAATTGATTCACATTAGGTATGTTGTTATTTGCGGAATACAACGGAAAACTGAACAATATTAAACATTTTAAAACCCCTGGCTCAAAAAAAACATTATCTCTTCTCCGTTAAGTGAGTGTGCTCTTAAACTGCTAATATAATTTTAATAAACACGTAGCTAAGAATGATTATAAATACCACATTAAAATCGGTCCATTACTTCAGGGGCTACAGTGACAGACAGACAGGTAAAACTTATAACACTCCTCTTTGTGTCGGGGGTTAAAAAAGTAAGTAGTATAAAATAATACAATATCACGAAGGTAACTCTACTTATGTGACGGTGACTTGTATCAAGTTTTCTTACGCAACTTCCCTCAGTATTTCCCGGATATATTCCAAGATAAGTTTCGTTCTCGTTCTGTAGGTATTTGCTTTGTCCCAAATATTGGTAATTCATCGCGACACCTTCTGTTCAATGTTTTCTGAACAAGATTTTACGCATATTTTTTGGAAAAAATACGTCCGTGTGACGTCTAAGTAGATTTATGTTAGTTCCCTTGTTAGGATCTCGGGAAAGGTTGTATTTGCTTTTAGGCGTTATTAATATTGAAATATTCCTCCTATTTATTTCGCTTCACGCTGCATCTCTAAGACTGCTGGGTAGGCACAAGGAACCTGGGAACCCAATGTTAAGGCACTCCGATCCTATTAAGACACGTTTATTTCTCATTTGTTTAAGTGATCAAACACAATTCCACGTATTGCCTCAATACCAGACCAACAAAAATGAAATTATATACTTCATTATGCCGAGTGAGAATCGAATCTAAAACCGTAATTTTTACAGTTTCTACAGTGCTCCTCAATTGGCTCAATTCTAGATATCGATATTTTTTATGTAAATATTATGAAAATGAAGCCAATTAGTATTTTATTTTTCTACTTCTAGTCTTCAGACTTCCCCTGACTTCGACATTCCGTATAAGCAATTATTTTATTATAAAGTCTAAGAATCTGAATTTTAACCACTTGGTATCATCGAGCTGGTGTGATGATGGAGCCAGGACTTGAATATTGAAACTCTTTATAGGTTTCTAGTAAACTGTTCGAGCTTAGGTTTATATACATTGTAGCTCCGAGAACATTCTACGTCATAAATAATTTTAAGGCAGCGAGATTTTTATACGTTTTCTAAATAAATATTTCTCTTTCCTAAGTGTGGATTGCAGTGCAGCAGTTGTATCACACTGTATCACATGACGAAAAGAAAAGCGTGTTTTTAGTTTTTCAAACTATTATATAATATTTTATTTATATTTTTTAACACTGTCCATATTAGAGGCACATTGTAGCGCAAGCGTGTGACAAAAAAATGCGACTGGCTGTGGGTTCCATCCACGCTCAAGGAAATAAAATATTTCATATTTTAACATCTTTGATGAAATAAAAAATTAAAACGCATGAGTTCCGCCATTCAACACGCAATACTTCAACTTCAGTGCAAACGCAACGGAAGGCTAGTTTCCAAAGTTCCCTTAGCCTACTCTCCCTACATCGTATAATAAAGGTGAAGTATTTTAAATGAAACACTTTTAAACGGATTAATCGCGTATATTGAGTTTTAAACATTTTTGGAAACCCGATGCTTCGAACACTTTACAGTAGTCGGTGGTCACGGGTAGTAGTCTACTGTAAAGTGTTCGAAACGTCGGGTACGAGATTAATCCATTTAAAAGTGTTTCATTTAAAATGTGCAACAATCGCGAAAATCAAAGATACTATTAAAGGTGAAGTAATTTTGATATTATCAATGTAAGTCATCAAACAAACAAGCGTTATTAAATAATAGAGCAGTAAGTAATTAATTGTAACTTGTTCTGATCCGACACTAATACACCTAATTACAATTTCAACGAGCAATCTCTCCATAATGCGGGGTAATGCGCCGTTATTAACAAATGAAGTTAAAACGCGCCAGTAATTATCTACAGAGCCCTGAATAAATAATATTGTTTAACTAAATAAAGGGGCATGGCGCAGGGGCACGATCGTGTGACTGTAAGTGTGACAGGTTGTGGGTTCGAACTCCGCTCTCCTCGAGCGAATGAAATTTTTAATATTTTCATTTCTTCGCTTTGGTTTTAAGACAAAAAGCGGCGTTGAGTTTCGCAACATAACACGCCATGCCTTAAATTCGGTAAAATTGGGAAAGGGAACGGAGTGTATTAGTATTAGGAACCTGGGAGTTCCCTCCGCCTACCTGCCATGTGCGGGATCAATCGTAAAAGTGAAAAAAAATGATTCGTGTGAATTTATATACTTTGCAAATGTACAAAACTTTTTGTGTAATAATAATCAAATAAATAAAATTATTAAATGAATCTTATACATAATTATAGTTCTTCTGAATGTGTGTTTGTTATTCTACTTCTTCTAAGCGGGCAGTTTTGTATAACATTTTTTTTTGTATATTTGAATTGACTTGAAAAATATAAAAAAAAATATAACCAATTTCAAAACGATTCTTATATGCACACACTTGTGTATTTAGTAGTCAAATAAATAAAAAAAACACTTAAAAATATATAATTTTAAATAATAAAATAACGTTTCAAAATAGGTAGTTCTTCAAATCAAGGAGTATTTGGACACTAGGTTCTGTCCACTTTCTGAAAGTTTTAATAATGACAATATAATGGCAAAAGTAATAAATAAATAAAACATTCATTAAAAACTTCTTTTAAAAACAAGTTTTGTTTGGTATAGTGTAGTATACTAATCATATGATACCGTTTTGTTGCGGCGGCCATTTTTGATTAAAAATAATATTGATTGTATGTAACTTCATTATCATCAGAATTTGTAAACCAAAGAATTATACCAAGTTTCACCGAAATTGAACTGGCAAGTGACATCGAAATGAGCTTGCAATGTTACACATTCATTAATACACACACTAACACGGCAAGTCAGATAACAGCTTGTAAAAAGTTACATCACTATATATGTTTAGTGAATTAGCTTACAATAATAATACAACATTTTAAATTTAAAAACCTGACCTCGGCAAAGTGCTTGTAGTTCTTGAACTACTAATCTGATTTTCATAAAAACGCACTCTGTTCATTAATTCAGGAGCTACTTTACCACAGTCTGTATGTGTGTGTGTGTGTGTGTGTGTGTGCGCACACAGAGAGGTTAAGAAAGGCTAAAAATAAAGCGAGACTAAAAAGTCTAACCAAACACACTTGTAACACAGACTTACTTGGTTATTTTTGTTAGTTTCACGCTGTATCCCGCGTTCAACAGGATAGTGAGATGGTACCTAGTGCCAAACCACTCCATTTCCATTTTCCACCTTATTTTGTTCAGTTGCGGAGCTCAACGCCCTACTTGACATATTTGTTTTTCAATAAAACAATAATTTTCACCTGCAAATTTAAATATTTATTGCGTAATCTCGGAATGGAATCTGATTCTCCGGAGAGCATCATTCATTTTAAAGCGATGTCCGTGTCATTAAAGCTTTTAGTTTAATACTACGGTATAACACGGCGCGTTGTTACTTGCTATTACATATATTGGTGAGAACTACAAGTTTAAACAACTGGCCTCTATAAAATGCTCAGGACATATATATTATATGAAATGCTAAAAAAATGTACGAAAAATATCTAATGTAACCATTTTTTTCGGCTCACATCATGTCAAGGGCGCAATATTATCACGTCCCGATGCTATCATTGCGATCACCGGGACACAAGCGTAAAACAGTTCAACCAGATACTTTCCTGGGATCTGGTCACGTAATTCATGCTGTATACCCCACGTGCAAGGTAGATAGGAAGAAACTGACGTTAAAATACTCCGTTACCCTCCCTCCGTTACCTTGTGGAACTCAACGGCGTGGTTTGCGGCGTAGGTTTTTTTATCAGAGCGTGGAAATTAAAATAAATCAATTCGCCGAGTAAGTAATCGATGTCACAATCATATCAATCACAGTCAAGCGCTGTGGGGAACGTTATGTGATAAATAGTCTTTCAACATTAAAAGATATTTAAATCCAACCAGCAGTTTCTAATATAAGCACGTTTTTCCAAACAAATATTAAAGTTTTTAATATTAGCATTTAATTTACAGCAACATTATATTAAGGCCATCATGGTGCAGGGACACGAACATACAATTGTGGTAGGTTTGATTCTCTTGTAACGAATGCAGCGCGGCGTTGAGTTCCACTACTCAACACGCAATAACCCAAAAATTCGGGGAAAAAGAAAAAAAAATATTTTAATGGAAATAAAGCGACTTAACACTAGGTTCCCTCTGTTTACCTTCCTGTATACGAGAAAAAGCGCAAAACTAGAACAAAAACTTTATTTGAATTTACAAGTATTATTTAAATGTGAAAAGTCAAATACATCTGAAGTCTCATCTCAGTACAAGATTTGTTTACGACTTCCAAACGCGCAGAGAGCGCTACACTTTGTCAATGTCGCGTTCAATGGACACAACGGAGATTACTTAGTGAATAACTACTATAGTTGACAATTGACGCTATCGTAGCGCAGTTGTAAAGTACTCGAATGTACGTGATGAGTGTGGATGGATGGAAGAAGGATTTTAGTGGATTCCATTGAAAAAGAATCTTTAAGACAAGACAAGCGTAATTTACAAAGCTTTATACGTATGAAATATAATATTGTAAAAAGTACCGATATGAATGTCAAATTGTTTTCACTCAATCGTATTTTGTAAGCGCGATGGTGGTACCAAGGTGGCCCAGGGCGGTACGGAGCCGGTCGAGGCGGGCCGGGGCGGGCGACGCAGCAAGGCGCTCTTACGATATTGTTCCTTTAAAAAATGCAAACCTCCGTACTATAAAATGTGACGTTGAGTTGTTGCTCTACTTTAGATATGTAGAGTATTTTGTAATTGCGTAAAAGCTACGTTGTTATTCGCATGTTAAAAGCTCAACTAAATAGTGAAATATGTAAAGGAAATATAAATAATACATTCTAAGTGCAGTGGATAGAGAGATCCTAGTTAGAGGACTAACTATTATCTACCGTAATAGTATCTGTGATTTTCACGATTGTTACACATTTTAAATGAAACACTTTTAATCGGATTAATCGCGTATAGTGGGTTTTAAACATCTAGTCTACTCGTGACCACGGACTACTGTAAAGTGTTCGAAACGTCGGGTTTCCAAAAATATTTAAAACTCAATATACGCGATTAATCCGTTTAAAAGTGTTTCATTTAAAATATTATCTACCGTATTTAAAAACTATGAAATTTAGGACAATCGGCATCATTTAGAGCCAACTGATACAAAAAGCCTATTATGGCGCAGGAGCACAAGCGTGAGACTGTAATGTGAGTTCAATCTCCACTTGAAGAAATGAAATATTTAATATTTTCAATTTTAAATATTTAATTTTTCATTTCTTAGCTCTGGTAACAAGACAAAGCGCGACGTTGAATTCCGCCGCTCAATACGCAATGCGGCTGAAAATAAGGAATGGAAAGAAATGTATTAACACTAGGTTCCCAAGTTCCCTCTGTCGCACATGGAAGGGTCCATGTGCGGAATACAGCGTGAAGTTAATTAAAACAAAGGAAGTATTGCTACACATTTTGCACATACACGAATTCTAAATTCACGTATATATAACTAATCGATACCACAATTTCGACTTTTATTTATTTTTGTGATCATATTCGTTTAACGTTTATGAGATAATAAGACTATGTATCGCTTAAAGTAATATATTTAACTTCAAACGAGCCTTCCAGCGTGGACCATCGAACAACGAGAGACTTGTTCCAGTAGCTATTGCGTCGTAAAGCTGCTCATATTTCACGAGGACAGCTAGATAACATTACAAAATGAAAATGTTAATGTAACCTCAAATATTCACACATAAACAAGCGGTTAGGTAAAACGGCCGCATTTCTTGGCTCCGGTTCCGCATTCCCGCGAGCCGTCTCAGATGCCGCGTGGCACTGTGTATGTCTCCTTATTTATTTCACCTGCATAATGCCACTCATAATCTTTTACTTCTTTAGTATATTCGCTAAATTAGATTGGTTGTTTTTAAAATTATTAACGAATGATTGTTAATTCAAAGAGTTGGGGTCTGTCGTGGAGCAACGGTACAAACGTGCGGCTGTAAACGGGACAGGTCCTGGGATCGATCCTCGTTTAAGAAAATGTAGTATTGGATATTATTAGTTCTTCGTTATGGTATCGAGACAAAGCACGGCACTAAGCTCCACCACTCAACACACAATACCTCCAGAATTTAGTGAAAAGTGGAAACAAAAGTGCTTTAATGAGAACGGATACAGCATGAAACTAAAAGAACAAGGATTTTTAATACAACATAATATAAAAACATAAAAAAAAAATATATGAAAAGGTGGCCTTATAACTAAGAGTGGTCTCTATTTGTATTTGTTATATCAATATCGTCTAATAACGCAAAACATCTTCCTAATGTTGAGTTTAAGTTATAAATAGATAAATCCTGTAGATATCAATAAACAGGACATGCGTTCAATTAAAGCAAGCGGGCGACTATAAACGCGAGAGGTTGTGAGTTCACTATGCAATCGAGGAGATTTGGTAACTCAAGAATTCGTCAGAAAGTGAGGAACAGAAATGTTATAATGGGGGTTGAGTTAACACTAGGTTACCTCAGCTTATACCCTGATGTGCGGAATACAGCGTGAAGCCAAAAAAAAATATTTATTTTTAAAAAAAGTATAAAAAGCCTTTAAAAAATAAATAAGGTTGTATAGCGTTGTATAAAATAAGTCAATGATTTACGTTTCCATATTAACAATGTCTATTAGTGCGGGTCGATATAACGACCTGTAAGTAATACAAAGCCTTTATCTATCACGCGAGGCACTAACTTCCATTTATTTCCATTTAAACGCTTCGTAAACCAAAAGAGAATAATATCCTGAAAATCAAAATACGCAATACACCGTCCTGGTGCAGTGGTTCAGGAAATGGTTATAAATATTCATATATCTGGGTTCGATGCTCGCTGAGGGTTATGTTTTGCTTCTATAAAAATATGTGCCAAAAAAGATTAATGAAACTATAATACGTTAAAAATATAAAATTATTTTTTTTTGTGGTGACAATAAAAACAAAGAAATAAGCATAAGTGCATTGGAAATCTTATAGACTATTTTCTCCTTTTATTAATGTGTATTTTGTATTTAACATTTAAAAAAAGAACATGATTGACGAAATCCAGCACATAGGTTATCCGGGTACTTTAAAGTAAAACAAAAATTACTCTCATACGATTATTGAGAGTCAAATCACTAAATAATCAAACTCTCCCCTATATATATAACGCACAACCCACATTATCGTTGCGTAAACAGTATGAATATATTAATTAATAAGTAATTTAAATGTAAACTGCGTTCATAATTAATGATAATAATTGCCGTATTGAATAATTAATGTATGTATGAGGAGACTCACAAATACGCACTGACTGATTAACGAAGCTGTTCAAATTGCGCACATACTTGTCGTAGACAATTTGAAGAAATTCTTATAAAAGCCAGTTCGAGTCAGACTAGCCCACCGAGGATTCCGTACGAATTTCAATATAATCCATTTATATAATCATAAAAAGTTTATACTAGATAAAATTAGGTTTGTTGCCCGCCCCTGAAATTACAAATATCCATTTGTAATGTTTTTTTCCTTTAAAATATTTTTTTTGCTTTAGAGATTGTTTCTTAACTTGCTTCTAATTTTGAGTTCGCCGCATTACTGTAGATCTCCGGGTGCTTGCAGTTAAATACTCCATAGGCTATCATTCTGCGCGGAATTTCATACAAAATGCAGCAAAAACGATGCTCAAATGCGTGTATCTTTTGGTTGCATCAACTTAGAGTCTATATTTTTTCTCAGTTCTAAGACGTCAGCGGTCCTTCAATAATTAATATTAAAGATAAAAAAAAAATTCAATTGAAATTTCATCTTGATAGCTTCGCGCGGTCTCAAGATAAAAGATAACGCCGAATATATCCTATAAATCCTTTTTTACTTTTTTTATTCCTTGTTTTTACCTTTTGAAATACGGAACCCTGAAAAATATGCTTTTGTACATGTTGTAGTAATGTGTGTGATTGCATCATCTTTATTATTGAAATGTAAATTTTACTATTTTTAAAGTGTTATTCCGCACTTAGGAAAGAAAAATACTAAATTTAAAAACGTATAAAAATTTAAACGAAGCAGGATTTGAACCCGCGCCTCTTGGAATCCGTCCAAGCGCTCTGACCACTAAGCCTTTCGTTCTCACCGAGCTCCGTCAAAATTTTTATACGCTTGTTACGGTACGGTTTACACGAGGCGCGGGTTCAAATCCTGCTTCGTTTAAATTTTTATACGTTTTTAAATTTAGTGTGTACATTTTTTACTTATTTCTTATAAATCATATTCCTGCAAATTCGAAGTTGTTATTTCCAAGGACCACTCCTATCTGTATAGATGTTTAAAGTATGTGATTATTTTATTTTAATTAAAAAAATAAGTGGGCCGTAAAACAAGTGAGTGGCCGTCGTGGAGGAGAGGCACAACCGCGCGACTGTAAGCTCCGGAATTGTAGGAAATAAAATATTTTATATTTTTATTTCCTCGCTCTGATAAAGAGAAAAGGCGCAGAGTTGAGAATCCAGCGGAAAATGGAAAACGAAAGTGTCCTAAAAGGAACGGATTGTAGTAACACTAGATTACCCTAATATATACGGGATAAAGTGTGAAATTAAAAGAAATAATAAATAGTAATAATTAAATAGTTTCTTTATAATAAATTCCTAGATAATTTCATTGAGTCTAGTTCGGAGTACAAAGTTCAGTAATTTAGTTATATGGACCGCGGCTCAAGTACTTTGTCAAAGCCGCGGCGGCAGAAGCTTCTAACTGATACAGCCTTACATGTAGTGACGCATTTACCACATATATTATTAACACTCAATGAAAATACATATTATAAATTTGACGTGTCTGTGTCTGTTTGTGGCATCTTAGCTCCTAAACGGATGGTCTGATTTATTTCTATTGTCCTTATCTATGATTCAATGAAATATGTTCAGCCGATTAAAGATCTTCTTTAGTTACTTGTTTTTAGAGATTATTGTCTTGGGAGTTTTCATTTTTCTATGAAGTACGAGGTACATTTTAAAGTAACAGTTTAACAATTTAATTTTCTCATTTATAAGTCGAAAATAAAGTAAAGCTTTGACAGATGATATTGAAGTTTACTTTACAGTTTTACAATTTCTTTAAACTGCGAAGTTTTTCCGATTTTCTTATAGGTTTATGGTAACATGATGTAATATACAAATTAAAAATTGTATTTTTCGAAATTGACATATTTTGACGGGATGTGAAACTCTTTAAAATTCTGTCTAAAATCACGAAACATTTATGGATATCTATGTACCTTTACTAGAAAAGTTATATAGTTTCGTTGGACAAGTCACATGTTAAAATTTTCGTAAAAAATTTACTGATATTGCGAGAGGAAATAACCTGCGCGGGCAGTAGCAGGACGCGCGCCTCGGGGAGTCCCACAGGTTGATATTACTAGAATACAGTAGAGCCCATTCTTTTTACGTATACATAGCAGAGTAGACAGAGAGAACTTGGGAACCTAGTGTTACGATACTCCATTTCTTTGCCCACTC
>DWMZ01001999.1:0-14927 GCA_018249855.1 Eueides tales michaeli | reverse complement strand
AAGATATGCTCTATAATTAATGTAAATATAAGTGTTTTTATTTGTGTTATTAAGACGGAAGAAGGAAAGGATTAAAGCAATTGCTCTGATTACGTTTTCATATGCAATACCAGAACTAATTTCCATTTATTTATTTTTTTTGCCATTTTATAAACATTTTACTATTACGAATGACAATTTCAACGATTGATAAGTTGTTAGTGACGCTGTCAATCAAAATTAAATATTTCGTGGACTAAAGCAATCTTTTAGATAATAGTTTTAAGTTCGTGTGAAGTAATATTTCAGTAATAATTTAAATTGGCTTTTAACAATTTTGATCATTGGTGTATTTTAGTTTTAGTATAATTTAAGTTAAACGTATTTTGTTATAGTTAAAAGATTCTAAGAAGATGCACCATTCTCCTATGTTACATATTAGTGTACATATGTACGTAATTATGTTTCCTTATATTTTAAATATGAGACATTTCTATTTAAGGTAGAGTTGCGGATTAGTGTCGGCCATCGAAATGCTGCTTTCAAGCACCTCCACAGATTGCCTGGAAGAAATATCTTACATAGATAAGCTTATTTTCGATAACCTATTTTTTCTTTTATTTAAAAACTCACATTGTTAGAAATATTTGAGAAATAACATTCTTAATAAACGGAATTCAACTAAAGTAATTAAAATTTGTAAAGCTCCCTACAGGCATGCTAATAACATGAATAATTTATATGAAGCATATAAAAATTTCGCCGTACTTTGTTACAAAGCGTTTAAAGCAAGGCATTTATATTTTTTATACGCTTTCTATATTAATTTAGCGCTTTTTTCACGCTTTATTTTTTCCCGCATATGGCATTCAAAGGGAATGTAGTGCTAAAATACTCCGTTCCGCTTCCCCACTATATGCATCGTCGTGCTTTTCGTTTTCACCAGAAAGAAGGAATGAAAATATTAAATATTTTACTTCCTCTCCACCAACCCACAATCTGGTACGTTTACAGTCGCCCGCCTGTGCTCCTATGCGACGTTTTTTACATAGCAATTTTAATAATTTAACTTGTTTATTTTTCATGAATATAACAGGATATAAAGACCTTTCTTACTTACTTTTTAAACCAAATCCAAAATTTGGTTTCAACAACAAACATTCCTTTATTTTTAAATTGTAATCCACAAATAATTCACAAATAATCACGATAGCGTCAAACAAGCGAGCTGTAATGTAAATAACAAACTTAATTTACTTGTAAATCGTATCTATGTTATAGCCGTCAGTTACAAATAATGCATTGTCATCAATAGAACCTACAGTATTAATTAGTCTTACTGTGGGAAACGACAGAAGGTCACTCCGAGATAAGCTTAAGATTAATACTCTGCATGTAAACAAAGACTAATTTTATTTCAATGCCATGTGTTATACTTTTTTATAATTTACTGAAAACGATATTGATTTTCTTCTGTAAGTTACTATATATGCAGTCATGAACTTTCATGTTGCACCGCTTTGCTGGAAGAGTAGAAGAAATCTATTAGATACAAAGTTCATATTGTTTTAAATAAATATTATTTTTAGTTATCTATTATTTTTCTTTAGGTAACTATAAAATGAAATTGTCAAAAAATATATATCTTTTATACTTTTTTCACAACAAAAAAATTCAAAATCAGGTTCACGCTGTATCCCACACACGGCACGGAGGCCTACCCTCTACCTCGGAGGGAACCTAGGAAGTTACTGTTAAGACACTCCGTTTTCTTCCCCACTTTCCACTAAATTTGAGGCATTTTCTGTTGAGGGGCGAAACTCAATACCGCGCTATGCCTTGTTACCAGAGCAAAGAAATGAAAATATTAAATATTTTATTTCGGGGATCGAACCCACAACCTGTCACGTTTACAGTCACTCGAAATGATAGCAGCTGCATTATCATTTTCAAAATATATGAAATGTATCATGTAACGTGAGAACTACGAACGTATCAATAACACTATTTACATATTATATACACTATATGCATACATACATACATACACAACAATAAAATACGCTGTTTATATTGAGATTTAAGATATACTTCACTTGTAGCACGGAAGCCTCGCACGCATACAAGGGCTTGTTCTGGAACAAATGTATTTTATCTGATCTCTTCTGCTACTGCATTGGTTTAGCCATGCTGCAATTTATTTATCCTGAGTTCTTCACGAAGTGTGACTTTGTATAATAAAAAAATATATATAAGTTATACATTTGAGGCCTGTCGTGCTGCAGCGGCATTAGCGTGTGACTGTAACCGACAGACAGGTTTTGGGTTCGATCCCCACTCGAGGACATGAAATATTTAATAATTTCAATTTAAGTATTTTATATTTTCATTTTTTCGCTCCGGTACAAGGCAAAACGCGGTGTTGAGTTCCGCCACTCAACACACAATGACTCAAATTCAGCGGAAAGTGGGGAACGGAAGTGGAACGGAGTGTCTTAAGACTAGGTTCCCAAGTTTCCTCTGCCTACCCTGCCATGTGCGGGATACAGCGTGAAATTGAATATAAATTTTACATACATACACTTTTATTTCGTAAATAAAATTAATTTTTTTTTAATTAATTTTCTGATTTATTGGATACGGATGTTATTTTTGTATTATTTTTTTTCAGCTTAACACTGTATCCCGCACATGTAACGGTAGGCAGAGGGAACTTAAAAATCTAGTTTTAAGATACTCTGTTTCCATTATGACACTTCTATTCCCTTTCCCCTGCCGATTTAAGACATTGCGTGTTGAATAGCAGAGCTGAATGCCCGTCTAATTTTATGAAACAGAGTAGCTTTAAGGCTTATGAAAATATTTTTTAACATACTGAACTTTATTTTTTACAATAGTAACTGTTTAAAAAGTAACATTTCCTCTACTATTAAAAACTGTTATTAATGTATGTAGCTGTTAGTTGTTACAACACATTTATATGGCAACGATTATTATACTTTGGTAAATTAGTTCCCTTTAATGGCTTAATTTAATATTAGCGTATTTCAAAAGTGCTTTTAGAGATAATTATTGAAATTATGATTATATATTTATAAGCAATTTAATATAATCACTATGGAAATACGCTCTGTGCTTTTTTGAATTGTTATTTATTTTTCTTCTGCTACTTTAAATTTATATAATACTTTACATTTTGATTAATTTCTATATTTATTAAATAAATACATAAATGAAACATGATGTCTTCTATTTTATTTTCTATTATTATATTAAGCATTAATATAAAAAATATAATAAGAAAACAAATGGTTTCAGCATTAAACACAAAATTCATATCTAGCTCATTTTTTTTTAAATCAATTATTTTTTTAAATAAATATTTCATATCCGTCACGCATGGTTTAAACATTGCAAGCTATGTCGAAACAGCTTGGGACAACGATACTTGCTCCCCAGGCGAAGGTATGGAACGCGGAAACGCGAGCTCTTAACAGAATTTACGACATAACACGAACAACTCGCTCGTGACGTGAGATTTTATCTTAAATAGACTACACTGGATCACACTTGCAAGCTAAATCTTTAGATCTAATATCCCTGGATGGTTTACGTGCTTAAAACTTCGTGTCGTGCTTAGATAGTACTCGGTACTGCAATTTTTATTCTTCATTATATAGAAATATCTGGCCTCAGTTTGCTAATTTTGCAAACTTATGTATAATTTTATAAACTAACTACTGTTAAAATAATATGATTTAATAAAATTATAAACTATACTGAAGCTAACATAAGCTAAGAACCTTTAAAACAGATGTAAAGTTAAAATCATCTCTTGGTACTATAAAATGAAAAGACACACTCACTACCCACGTAACGAACACGACACGACCTTGCGAACGGCCTTTGCGTCACCGTAGAACCCTTTCAACTATCACCTGATATAAAGCAATACACAGTTAATTAATTACAATAAGCTCAATTACACCGCATGTTAGAGTTTATTTTCCTCTACTGATTTAGTAGTTTACAGATTAAAAATAATTTCCGTCACGCATTCATATCCGTATTGAAATTCCTACGTATCGTATAAAATTATTTAAAATTGTATTTGCTATTTAAATTTAAGAAGTATTAAGTAATAAATGCTTAGAAATATTCATCTGCTTACTTAGTTTAATACACGATGTATACATTGTAAGGTTATTTTTTATTAGTTTATATGTGAGCTTATAACTGGCCTATGTGATTTGCCGGACTTGGTGAGGACAACATGTGACATTGGATTTGCCATTGTTGAGTAAGAAAGCGTACGTGTAATACCTTTCTAATATGAAGTTATTTTCTAATATGAAGTTATTTTCATGCTCATGATCTTAAATCGTACTGAGAAGCGGCGACAAATATCAAATAAATAAGCAACATGTCTCGCTATTTTAGTAACAACCGATAGAAAGCTATCTGGAAATATAATAAATATTTGACACTATCATTTTTAGTTATGAGCAATCACATAAGGTGATTCCGTACTCCATTAAATTCCATGATGTTAACTTAGATAGGCAGAAGGAACTTGGAAATCCTAGTCACTATCCGCCGTATTTAAGGCATTGCGTGTTGAGTAACGGAACTCAACCCCGCGCTTTACCTAGTCACCAGAGCGAAGAAATGAAAATATTATAACATATTTATTACTTTCAAATTGGATATTAATTTGAAAATATTAAATATTTCGTTACCTCAAGTGGGGATCGCATCCACAATCTGGCGTTTACAGTCACACGCTTGTGCCGGTGCGCCACGACGGGCCTCAACTTTTTAATATAATTAAAAAATTATTTGCATTATTTAAATTTATTTCTCTTTGAACTAGCGGTGGTCCTGAGCTGCATGGTAAATTCCATAAAATTTTAAATGAAAAAAAAATTAAAGGGGTTAATCGTTATCGTATATTGGTTTTTGTACATTTTAGGAAATTTTATAGAACCTTATTCGGCTCGTACGTGGACACTGTTTTTACTCTTCATATTGGTTACAGTTCGAGGATGTTATGGAGGAGACTTAAAATTTATGAACAAAATTATAAAGATAAGAAACTATCAGAATCATAACATTATGATTTTATTAATATTTTTTTAAGCATAATTAATTAGTCAGCGTCAAGCATATTGATAAAAACAAAACGAAAAGATATCTTAAACTTGACTTGGCTTATCCTAGATATGTCATTTATTTTTTTTAGAAAATGTAACATCTCCTGTTTGGCATTATGTTTTTGGGACTTAACTTGTTTTTCCTCAATACAGCAAGTTTCCAATTGATAAATTTGGCATAGTGATTAGTGGTATAAATCAATATAGAAGTGATAACTAATCCCATGTTTATTTATCAAAAAAAGAGTCTGAATAATATTGAAAAGACGGTGTGTCCATATCTATAAAAGCTTGTCTGGGCTATTCTCACCAGGGACACTAGATTTCCGATGTTCCTACATTTGACAGCTTCTCTTTTAAGGCATTTTTACGTATTTACTTAATTTTAAGCTAATAATATATGATCTAAAGCTTAAAATTTTGAGGTTCTAGTATCTGCTTATAGTTTACTAGAAGCCAATAATTTAAAAGCTCCAAATCTACCCAGAATCACAAAAATACGCCAAAATAGTACGGCAATTCTTTGCTTTGCGCTGGACTTGGCGGAGACACTGCCGTGCCCCCAGATTAACATAAATCCGATAGTAAAAGGCACAAGTATTACCAGCACTCACTTCCTCTTAGCTGAGCAATTCTTTTATTCATAAGTATCTGTTTCATACATTACCTCAATGAAGACAAACACCTTTAGTAAAAACCGAAATCCTTTTTAACTATTTTTTTTAAAGTGTTAATCCACACTTAGAAAAGAAAAATTCTAAATTTAAAAACATATAAAAATTTTATACGTTTTTAATTTTAGTTTAAATTTATTCTGTTTGTTCAAAACTTTATACGTTTTTAATATATTTAAAATAAAATAATATAATATAATAATAACAAACCCCTTTGAAATATCTTATTTTCAATTCTTCTGTAATGTACGAGTATGTGTCTCTTTTATTTATTTTCAATATCTAAATAAAATTAACATTAACACTTAAGTGAGTTGTACGCCGGATTAATCTTTTAGGAATTGATTACACGGTGAATTTCATACAAAATACAGTAATTAAAATAAAAGACAAACGCTCCGCATCTTTTAGTTCCTTGAATTAGAAGCTTATTTTTTTGTGCTTTAGGGAATCGTACACTTGGATATTTATTAATAATTTCAACTTGATTCCATTACGGGATATTGACATAAATGATCTGGGCAAATGGATTAGAGTGAGTGACCCGACGATTAGAGTGATACGACGTCGGTTTTTCCTTTTGAGATACGGAAACTTAAAAAGTAGTTAAAATAAATGATTTACAAAAGTAGGAGAACATACGATTACTCATTTTGTCCCATAATAATTTTTATTTTAAATGGCATGCAAAGCACAAAATAATTTGCCTTCCTTTCTTGCTCAGCGCAATTATGCCAATTTAGGTGTAAATTACCATCTTACAAAGCAAATGAGACTGAGACGGCTAAGTCGAGTTCCCAAACCACAGCTCCTTGTAAGGCAAGCCTTGGAGTTAGAAAAAGTACAGTTCATTATATCCATAGTTAATCATAATGTAATTTATCTAGCTCCTAAAGCTAAATAAGCAAATTGTTGCAAAAATTGCAATTTTACTTCAAATTACTATTAAATTATGAGAAATACATTTATACTGTACTTGTGAGATGTAAGAGAACTTTGAATCTCCTTACCCTTAATGTAATTTGCACTTATATATTACATTGTTATGAGATTATGATACTTATTTTTTAGAAAATAAGCCTCAATTCATAGCTACCATTTAATAGCCGCTATTCGCAAATAAATCTTTTATGAAGGAGCCGTAGCAAATTTCTTGATTTTAAGTTGTAGTGTAACGTATGATTTGTTGGTTAAGGTGAATACATGGCGGTAATTGACTTGAGTTTGTATTTTAAATTAGATAAAGCCATGTATAAAATTTATACATATATTTTATAAAGTTTGTTCGGCATGATCAATTATAAGTCATAATCCGTAAAAATTATTATAAGTATATATGAACTTTATATAATAATTAGTGCGAAATATATAAATAAACAAAATCAATTTTAAAATATTTATTTATATAAAGTATTTATATAATTATATATAGCTCCGTCGAAATTTTAACAACATAGATAAGTTGTAACAAGCGTATAAACATTTCGACGGATTTCGATAAAAACGAACGGCGTAGTGGTCAGAGCGCTTGGACGGTTTCCAAGAGGCGCGGGTTCAAATCCTGCAAAAAGCGCGGGTTCAAATGCTCCATCAATAATAGTAAAAATATTTAATAAATAACATTCTCTCTTGCCGACCGATAAATCTAACGAATTGTCTTTGGGTAGCGGAAATTTGTAAAAATCTCCCTACAGAGATGCTAACAACATAAATAAGTTGTAACAAGTGTATAAAAATTTCAACGGAGCTCGGTGAGAACGAATGGCTTAGTGGTCAGAGCGCTTGGACGGAATTTTTATAGTTGGAGCCAGACATATTTTAAATTATGTCTGTATATAATGTATGATTCATTTAAAAAGTAGAACTAGAAGCGAAAACGTACAAGCACTTATTTAAATAAACAGTAATAACATACAAGATAATTGCTCAAGCCTTTCTATTCTAAACAGTAACAGTTGTTTGTAAGCTTTCATTGTATTGCAATTGATTTCAATAGCGCTCGTTACAAATATTTTGTTTATTACGAAAACTGCGGTGAAAGTGTAACCCGAAATGGATATCATGATCATGATTGTTAAATATTTTTTAGCCTTGAGTAATTAGTATGCAATCAATTTCTTATTTAGAATAATTTTTATTATAACAAGCCTACCTAGTTTTACAAGCAATGCAACAATTATGTTGACACAATATTTGTACTTTAGATTCCACTTATAGAATTATATAGATAGATATAGAACTATATAGGTAGATATAGAATTATATAGAAATAGAATATAAAAATATTTTATTACATAAAGCTTTATATAACTTTTATTTAATTACCATACCATACCAGATGACTAACACCTCCTGTTTAGTCTCATGTTAAGATACATACTGCTATAGATCACTTATTAAATCGTAGATCTTATTTAATATCTAAGTGTAGCTTACTTTATTCATTTTAATAACAAATACTGTGGTGTATTTACACATTTGCAATTTCAAATCGTATCAGAAATAGGTTTTAAGCATATTCTAAGCTAATCATTGTTAGCAAAATTATTGTCATAAATAATATTATAATCAAATTATTAATTTGATTCTATGCACTTAAACGTTTCATAATATTATGTCCTGCGGCATTTTATTTTGGAGTAATGCAGCAGGTATGTCGAGTAGTCAATTTTTGTCTTGCAGAAGCGAGCTATTTGCGACTAATCTATAACCTAGAACCTAAACGTTATTGCTCGTTGCATCAGAGTATATTTTATTTAATGTTATTCATGTTAACAAAAATATGAATGAATTTACAAAAATCATAGATATATATAATTTAATACTAGAAATAAATAGGTTTAAACTTAGTATATCTGTAAATTGCTTGCATCGAGTCCGTAATTTTTATGGATCAATGTTTTGACTTAAGAAACTCTGAAAATAAACGCTTGTAATATACAACATTACTAAATTAATTATTTATAAATAATAACACACCTTCATAATGAAATGCACGCTAAAGTCGGTTTCAAAGGCATAATTGTCACTAATAAATGTTAATCTGTAAATAATTGATTTTAATAAAAATGTCCCGCTGAGTTTCTTACATCGGCTGTTCTCAGGCTGTAAATTTAGTGAACTGACGGTAAATAGCTTGACATTTAAAAAATGAAACCTGTAACTTCTTATTTTGAATAAAATATTGGAATTTGAATTTAGAGCATTTAATTTTTTTGACATTAGATTGTTGGGTAATTGTATTTTTCTCTTTACAACAAAAATTATCTATGTTAACTCTATAATGAAATATAAGTGTATAATTACATATCTGTAATAACAAATTTGAATGTGTAACTACAGAACTGAATGTGTGCACAGATATGAAAATAGTAAACATTTTATTTCCTAAAGTGAGGAAAACAAAACTACAATATGTTGCGTTTACAAGCACCTTAAGAAATACGTTGACCCTAAAATTTGCTGCGCCTGCCCTGCAGCCTGCTATAAAATCGCTATGGGCTGTTTGATCTTTAACCAATAAGTTACTAATACTTTTGTTCTTTTACGAAATATGCTAATTGTTTTTTTTTTATAAAAGCTATTTGGCGTTAAAAATTAATTCAAAATCATAACTAAATTCTATTTCTGAAATAGTTATTCAAAGAAATATCATAATTCATAAATGTAATAATTAATTTACACATTAACACAATCTTGGCACTAAACCTGCAATTTGAAAGGCAATTATTACGAAATAGTTATGCAATACTATGCAGACTAAAAATATAAAAAAAATTGTAATTCATTTGTTTTTTTACGCGCCTCGCCCATTTAGAAATAATTTATTTTTCGAAGGTAACATTATTTAAAAAATTTATGATGAAAAGTTATGATGGATCGATTAAAATTTAAAATTTTAAATAAGTGTATATTCCAAATATTCTCTACTGGGGTAAACTTTTGAAATTACAATTTTTTGAAGTTTTAAATTCAGATTCATGAAACTTATATTTAGTCTTTGATAGATTTTGTTTGAAGCGAAGTCCTTTCTCGTTTTATTTCCTATAAGTTTAAAATATACATTGCCAGCAATATTCCCCAGAACGTTACTGTATAAGTAAAAACCGGAAACATGCCATATCTTGACCTTCAATACAAAATGCACACATACGAGCAAATATCTAATTAATTAGTATTTACTTCCTATAAAGCAAAACTATATATAAGTTTTATATTTTTTTTATTTATACACTAATAAACGGGTCATTTATTTCCTTTTAGCAACAATTTTAGTTAATTCTAATATATCTGATGTATAAATTTCAATCAGTTATGTAAATACATATTGATCTATTATTTAATATAAATTTTGTATAAATACACAACGAACTTCTTAAGTTTTAAAGCAATCTTTATTTATGGTTTAGTATCTCTCACTTTTTATGTTTTGTAAATAGGATTCCATTTTATATAGGTGATATACAAAGACATGGGAATTCTAAATCTACATTTCATATAAATAAGTTAAAAAAAGTTTTAGTTAAAATTTCAAAATTTTTAGTATGCAGTATATCATATCGCGCCCTAACTTACACTAGTAACATTTTTTTTAGCTTAGCGTTTTATTTCGCACCTATAGAATAGTAATGTTAAGACGGTCCGTTCCTATTTTCTTCCTACTTCTCGCCGAACTCTGAAAGTTGAGTACATATTGAGTGGCGGAACTCACCGCCACACTTTGTTTTGTTTCCAGACTTAGGCAATGAATATATTGAATATTTCATTTTCTCGAATGAGAAAAAAATCCATAACCGTCGTGTTTACAGTCACACACTTGTGTCCCTGCGCCACTTGGCTTCAGTCATATTTGCTTAGGAATTTCAAAGAAGAACATATAAATGCCAATATTTGAAGCTTTTTACTATTTTTAAAGCGTTATTCCACACGTAAAGAAAAATAAATACGTAAAAATAAACACATAAAGAAAAATGAAACACGTAAAGAAGAATAAAGAAAGAAGAATAAGTAAGGCGGTTGCAACGAGACGCGGGTTCAAAACGCACTTTTATACCTTTATAAAATTAGTATTTATAGCTTATACCTCTTTAATTCAATCGCCCGCGTTTTTTTTATTCATCTTGATTTTACATACTGCGTTTCTTTAGTTATTAATGTTATTAAATAATAACTTACAGCCAGCCTCATAAGGAAGTAGTAATTATGTTAGTAACAAAATAACATCCAATATTTAAAAGGGCAATAGAACTTGGGCAATTAAACGTTATTTCACATATAAAACACTCTGATCGACATTATTTCTTACTTAATTTGTCATTAACACAAATAAATGAGCGACAAATTTTAATAACCTTCATAAAGTAGGTACTTAGTAATAGGCTACTTAGGATTTGTGACATTTTTTATATATACATACGTTTACTATTTTGTATAATTATGTGCTTAGCACATTTCCTTGACATTTACGCACATATATATTTAATGGTTTAATTAAATTAAATCATTCGATTGGTATGACATAAACATTTGGATTAAATTATGGCCCGAAACAGTATTTGAAGAAGAAAACGATTATAAAGTCGTACATATCTTTTTCATCTTTCCGCTCTTGCCTAAGCTTATTTACATAATAAAATTTAATATATAAAATGACAAATATGTTAATGTGTTTGTTATTTTTTTGTGTATATGATGAAAAGCACATACAGTTTCCAATCCTTATGAACATGGTAAATCGTCGATTCTCTGTTGGTATTTTACTACTTATATGAATATAATTGAGAATGCTTTAAAATATATTTATTTGGCGCCACCATCGTCTCCTTATCATAAGTGTGAATAGTGAATAAGTGAATTCCTCAAGTTATCTCTAAGCATAATTTGGGAGCTTCCAAGCATCGAGTATACAAAACTCGCAAAGCCCTAAAAGCAATCACACCTTCTCTGGCGCCATAGGGCAAAGGCAATGACAAAAATATTTACTTAAATATGAACTTAAATAATTTCTTAGTTTCGATATTTCTGCGCATTAAATGTAATTTCTATATAAATTAATATTTTAAATACTGTTACTATTAAAATTCTTTTTGTAATAAAGCCATAACGTACAAAAATAAATGAATCAAGCAATTAGACGTGCATTAACAATCATATCGACGTATATGTAACTAAGTGTTACTAATATTATGTCCGTAAATGGATCGAGCAATAAAAAAGATATAAGCCACAGGAAATTAAATACAACATTAATATATCAAGTTTGCTGATTCAATTGTTTATTGCTAATTACGGAAAATGATCAACGAACGTTACCTGACATAGATTTATGTATCTTTCGACATTGAAATGGACATTATAGTCAAATTTATTAGTATAGTAATTAGTTGATTACACTCAACACGTTAAAGAATAAGAAATATATAGGTAGCTTTTTTTATAGAAAACAAACGGGAAACGAGCGTACGGGTCACCTGATGGTTAGTGAACACCGCGGCCCACGAGCCCGAGTAACATCAAAGAAGCTACAGGAGCGTTGCCGGTCTTTAAGATGGATGGGCATCGGGACCCGGCATTACCGAATGCTAAACGCAGTGGCCAAAGTCACTACTTAACGCCGGTTTTAAATGCCGGGGATGGTGACATTCCAGTCGAGTCTACCCATGCGTGTTGCCATTGCTGACAACGTGACTCTTCCACTCGTAGTTTAGTTTGGGGATGGAGCCCACAACCTGTCGTCTGTCCCCTGCGCCATGCCGAGCTAATTTAATTTTTAAAATAATCGAGGAATTAGAGAAAATGAAAATAAACAAGTAATAATAACAACTAATATATTATTAACTTATAATAAGAGCACAGAAATTAAATCTCTTGTCCTAATCTCACACGGTGTTTATAATGGTTCCAAAATAGTTATTAAGAAAATCTAAATGTAGCTTTTTACATACGATATTATATATTATTATATAAATTTTAACATACTACATAGTATATACACTTACATCAAAATGTTACACTTGTAGCCAAAGCTTTCTATGTATACAGTAAGCAAGCATACAAAATAATATTTAATTTGACTTTAATAATAATTCTGTGCCGGATATTATTGATACTTTTGATTAATATTTCTTTGCTACAAGAAATTTATAATGCATAAATCATATGTTAATCGATATTCGGACCCCTGTACTGTGTCGAGATATAAGCGTGATGCGCTTGACGCACCGCACTCTATACAACTGGTTTCGCCATTCGGGTAATGACTTCTGACACAACATTGACCTCTAATACAAAACAAATAAGGCTGATTCCACACATTTATTTATTCGTAACGTTTGCTAACATAGCTGCATTAATTGAAATTAGATTTTTAGATAGAAATACTAAGGTATTTCTTATATAAATAGTCTATAAGAAATAAAAAGTTGTACGTTTAAACAGAAGTAAAAAGTTTATATATCAAGCTTAATTTTTATTTAAGACTGAAGAATAAGCTTAAAATATGAACATGAGATTTCTTACAACAGTCAGCTTAGGTATCATCAAACTGTCAAACAAATCATAAACTGTTTTAACAATATAAAAATAAATTTAGTGATTTGAAAATAAATTAAAGTTTGGATAATTTTTTACATAATTGCTGTTAGTCAGTTAAAAGAAAACAAGTTTGGTTCACTTGCAGAACTGTTTACGGTCTACTTAATAACTACTTTAGATAGGCATTCTAAGATATTTCAGAGTTTGAAATGAAAGTGTCTAGTACTAAAGAATTGTTTCTTGTTAAATATCTACCACATGTAGATATATGACAGATATCTGTGAGTAGTTAAAGATCAAAGTAACCACATTTGCTTTGTTGGTTTTATGATTAAACTACTAATTAAGTAGCCTAATTTCATCAATAAGCTGTTGTTTAATAAGAAAATATTTCTATGGGAAAATTTATATTTAGAAGATTTGCTCTAATTAACATTTAGTAAAGATAAAATTACCTTTTCCATAACTAAATTATGGATGTATCTGTTTTTAGATGTAAGTATAAATATTTTTTTAATTGTGTATGTTCCATAAATCCCATTTTATATTCAACACTCACTCTACTACTGTACTCTACTCAGCTTCATGCTGTATCCCGCACATGGCAGGGTAGACAAACGGAACATAAGAACTTAGTGTTAAGTCACTCCGTTCCATTCCCCTTTTTCCGCCGAATTTTAGGCATTGCGTATTGAATGGTGAAACTTAACGCCGCAGCATTTCGAATTCACAATGGTTGATAAAGTTAGTCTCAGCAAATAAGATATAAAACAATATACCATTTAAAATAATAAATACATGTTCGTGTACATCTAGCATTGTGGTTGAAAACTAAGTCTATTCATAGCGATTGATCATCAGACGCGGTAAGTAATTAATTAAATCGATTATGCAAATGCGTTTTTGTGCAGCTTTTCAATAGTAAGATTAAATATATTATTAATATTTTGTTAATATTTTCCATCATATAAGAGTTTTGATCTCTATCATGTGTTAGAGACACTACATTAAAATTAAGTAGTGACGGCTAAAGGTCACTGTCTAAGGGTTCTCTTTTAAAATGATAAATATAAAAAGCGACAAGAATTTCGATATAGCTTGAACAGGGCGTATGACTTAATTAAACTAGGGCGCTTCGACCGATTAAAGGAGACATAATTCGAATCCCGTTATATATAAATGTATGTATTGTCCCTTATAATAATGTTAAAATTATAATAAACAACAAAACGTATCATATTCAGCGTTAAGTTCCGCCTCTCAGCACGTAATTTCTTGAGCTTTAGGAGTGAAGTAGGAAAGGAAAGCGTCTTTATGGAAACTGAGTGTCTTGGCACTAAGAGGACACAGCATGAAGCAAAAAAAATAATTAAAATTCAATTTCCACGCATTGTAAGTAGACAGGAATTTTTATATTTTCACATATTTTTTAAATTACGAGAATATTTTCTTCTAAGTAGGGTTTTTTCGTTTTAAAATACAATTAAAAAACTAAAAAACGTTTCTTCTAACATGTGGTGGCCTATTGAAATTAAATGTCGTAAAACTCATACAGCCTCAACACAGTCATAAATATACTATATTAAGA
>DWMZ01001998.1:0-14928 GCA_018249855.1 Eueides tales michaeli | reverse complement strand
AACAGTGCAAATTTTATTTAAAAATAATAAATAAACACAATATAATAAATAATAAAATGAAAATAATAATAGTATATAACAACTTTACACAAAATATTTTAATGTCAATAGAATATACACACATACATATACACATATATATACATACATATACATAAACACATATACACATACATATACATATATACGTATATACACATACATACATATACACATATATATACATACATATACATAAACACATATACACATACATATACGTATATACGTATATACACATACATACATATATACATATACACATATTCATTTCCTCGACTGGAGATCGAACCCAGAACCTGTCGGTTACAGGCAACGCTTTTACGGCTGCGCCACGACAGGCCTCATACAAAATATATCTATACTTATAATAAATCTGTAACCGAATACTGTCTGTATATGGAAGATATTTATGTGTATATAGTATATGTTATTTGGGACGCTTATTAATATAGTAAGGCCCAAGGTAGTGAATTTTATTATGTTTTTCTGTTTGGCTCTTTGTCTTTACGCTTGCACGCGGTAATCTCTAAAACGGCTATCCAGATTTAAATGTAGTTTTCACTATTATATTTTGGCAATTTTCTTTCAACATTCAGTGTTTTATTTAAATCGGTTTATAAAATTAAAAATATTACGTTAACAAAAAGATTGTTCGACATAATTGCTACAAAATTCTTAAAAGAGCAACAAAATAATTAGATCAGTAAATTAAATAAGCCAATTGAAGCGGATGAAGCCGCGGGCAGGTCTCTAGCCACATAATAATAATTTAAAAGTACAAATATATAAATATGTAAAAGGTACATGGTAGTGTACTTAGTAAGGTTTATACTCTCAAACTATATTTATTTTGTCAATCAAATCCAACTTTTGGGGTAAAGAAAAACCGGTCCAGAATTAGTTCTGAAAACTGAAGCCTTTGGAATTTTATATGACTTCTGTAATATCTTAAATTGGTAGAGAGATGGTAAAGCGATGTTGTTTTTGATTGATAATAATGATGGGTGGGCATTTTTATGTTTTCATATAATATTAATCAAGTTTTCTTTGACTTGGAAAAATGTTGATGAGTATCTTGCTTAAATATAACGTAGAGTATAGAGACCTATCGTGGTGCAGGAGAACAAGCGTATGACTGTAAAGGTGGCAGGTTGTGGGATTGATACCACTCTATATAATAAAATATTTTATATGTTCTAATTAAATATTTAATGTTTTCATTTCTTCGCTCTGGCAACGAGGTGCAGCGCGTTTGAGTCCCACTACTCATTAAAAAAAGCCTCAAATTTGGCGGAAAATAAGGAACGGAACGTAGTGTCTTAATACAAAGTGCCTAAAATGACTCTGCCTATCCTGCCATGAGCTACCTGCAATTTTGTCTCTTTTGTCATCTTACAAAATTAAAGTTAAAGGCGACCGTGACTTTATTTAAATTCCTTTGAGGCCTTTCGTGGCGCAGCGACACAAGCGAGGAACTGTAAAAATCAATTGTTCGATCCCCACTCGAGATAATGAAATATTTAATATTTAGAATTTATGTATTTAATTTTTTCATTTCTTTGCTCTGGTCACAAGGCATAATTTGACGTTGAGTACCGTAATTCAACACGCAATACCTCAAATTCGATGGAAAGTGGGGAACAGAAGTGGAACGGAGTGTCTTAACGCTAGGTTCCCAAGTTCCCTCTGCCTACCCTGCCGTGTGCGGGATACAGCGTGAAGCTAAAAAATATATATATGTTTATTTTTTGAGAATTGAACTGACTACAAATAAGGTTTATTTAAATATTTTTCTATTGTAGGTAAATGTTTAACTATATTGCAGGTGATCTTTTTTAAAGTACACGTTGTCTAAGCACTACAACCGTTGGGCTTATTACTTATTATTATTTGTTACTTTAATAACTCTCCTAAAAAAAGAGTGATTTTATAAGATAATGCATGTCTGTCTGCTTGCGTCTTTCCTAAGTGTCTTTCGTAAGTGTGGAAGACTAGTTGACACTTTGAGAATAATTTTCAATAAATAGCATTCTGTCTTGCTAAAAGATAATTCTGAATGTCTTTGCGTAGCGGAAATTTGTAAAAATCTCCCTATAGAGATGCTAACAACTTCGACGAACTTCGACGAAGCTTGATGAGAACGTACGGCTTAGTTGGTAAGAAAAGAGACACGAGTTCAAATCCACTTACCTCCAGATTTTTATACCTTTTTGAAATTAGTAATAATTTTGTTTTCGTAATTTTTGTCTTGAATAAACCTTGTATTTATTGTTATTTTTTTTTAGATTCACGCTGGTTCCCGCACATGGCAGGGCAGGGCATAGGCAGAGGGAAATAGGGAACCTAGTTTTAAGATATTCCGTTGCGTTCCTCATTTTCCTCCGAATTTGAGACAATGCAAGTTAAGTAGCGGAACCTAACGCCACACTTGTCCTTGTTACCAGAGCGAAGAAACGAAAACATCAAATATTTTAATTTGAAAATATAACATATTTCGTTTCCTCGAATGGGGATCGAATCCCAACCCATGGCGTATACAATCACACGCTTATACCACTACACTATAACAGGTCACATTTTATACTAATATTAGTATTAAGGATATACTAAAATTATATAATCACCAGAACCGATATATATCGATACAGATTGAATTAATTACGTCTAGGAAGGCTCACTGCCGGTCAATTAATGGCCCTACTGGACATAGATCGCAGTTAAACCTTATATATGTTTATGTAAATAGAAGATCGACAGGTTATCGCAATGCTTGTGGGTCGCAATGATCAATCCCTATTTAGGGCAACGATTTTGTTTAGAGTCTTTACATATTTCAAGAGTACCGTACTCTCATCACTTAATATCTTATAAATTAGAGAAACAGATTATCTTAGAAATTTCGTTTCTCACCCCTACAGAGTAAGCAGAGTAGGCAGAGGGTACGAACACAAAAACAAAAACAAGTTTGAATGTAATTTGGCTGTTGTATCGCAGATCGACAGCATTCAACTTTTAAAAATCGGTTAAGGGTTTGATTTCCGGTTGAGGTAATTATTATATATGTTTAAACAAATTCTTTCACTCGATACGCTATAGTTTTTGATTAAAACAGGAAACAGTGTATGCAGCTTGTTAACACTAGTTACTACTATACTACTATAAGCGACAGATTGTAGATTCAATCCTAATTTGAGGAAATGAAATATTTAATATTTTCATTTCTTTGCTCTGGTAATCATGCAAAGTGCGGCTTTGATTTCCGTAATCCCTCAAATTTGGCGGGAAGTAGGAAACGGAACGGAGTGTCTTAACACTCCTTCTTAAGTTACCTCTGCCTGTCTTACTGCATGCGGGATACAGCGTGTAGCTTTAAAAACACTAGTCTCTCTCGTCTACTCAGATATACGGGAAAGAGCGTGAAGCCAGAAGACAGAAAACTAATTTACCTATCCAGTGTTCGAATCAACCATCTTGACGTATTATGACTTTCTCATTTACAGTTCAATTTCCACTCGATCGAGCGATCTGTTGATTAAACTTAAATTATGTCAAGCCTACAACATTTCCATTTCCTTGACATCGTTAACATAAATTACTAAAGTATTTCACTTATAAACAAGAAACAGAGTGAATATCTATAATTTGATTTCAGAGTTATTTTTATTTATTGTTATTGTCTGCTGAGTTGAGTTCCGCTACTCCTACCGCTTCATAATAAGTGGAAAGTGGGTATGAAGTTTTATGAGATTGGGTTCCCATCCTTCTTTATACCCTGCCATGGGCAGGATGCAACGTGAATTAGACAAAAAAAAACATTATTCAGGCCTGTCGTAGAGCCAGGGCACAAGCATGGTACTGCAAACACGACAGGTTAGGATTCGAATCTGTTATGGGGAAATAATTTCTAATCAATAAACAAAACTAAGAACCACTGCAACGAGTAAGGTGTTCAATTTAAAAAACCACTTCTAAATCGGGCAGTTCATTCAGCTACGATGGAGCTACGATGGAGCTACGATGCCACAGACAGGATAAATTTGTAACAACACAATTTTTACGTTGGTGTTTTAAGTTTAAAAAATTGACAAATTCTCTACTAAAGAAATTTTGTTACAATTGAATTATAAATGATTGTAATACAATAGAAGTAATATCCACTAGTAAGGCGAAGTAAAGAAGTGTGATTTTAAATTTCGCCATCAAAATGCTTTATTACAACTGTAGAGTCGAATACTTACTAGTGTAGAATAAGTAGCTTGTTGATGCAAGGTAGGCCCCTGCTATATGTGAAAGTTGTTTACTTTACTAAAACTTAAATAATATATATCACTCATCTAATGAGAAAAAGACCTTATTTTTCTATTTTTAAAGTGTTATTCCACACTTAAGAAAAAAATACACACACAACATAAATAATTTGTAACTAGCGTATAAGAATTTCGACGTAGCTTGATTAGAACGTATGGCTTAGTTGGTCAAAGTGCTTGGATGGTTTTCAAGAATGTTGGTTCAAATCCTGCTACGTTCAAATTTTTTATACGCTTATAAATTCAAGGGAAAGAGATCTTTTTATAAGATTTTTTCTTTCATTATAATATTTCACAAATTCAGCTAAATTAAAAAATATATAATCCACCATCTTCTTGTGGCAAGCATTTAGAATTTTCAATAATATTATACGTATATTCATTGTCATCAGAACTGAACTGTACCGGAAATTACTGGTAAGTAAGTCAATATGAGTTTACAAGATTTCACATACACTAACACACATACTAATATGGCAAAACAAATAAAAGCTTGTAAAAACATTATCATTTTTGAGAACTGTCGTGGCGCAGGTACACAAGCTTGCGAATGCAAATACAGGTTGTGGATTGAATCCCTCCTCCAAGAAATGAAATTTTTAATATTTTAATTTCCACCAAAAAAAAAACGGAGTGTTTCAACACTCCGTTCCTAAGATCACTCTGCCTATCCTGCCATATGCAGGATACAGCGTGAAGCTAAAAACATAATTTTCTTGTAAGAAAATATACAATAGTATTAACTGACATAAATTTAATACAAAATCTTATATAAATATTATTTTTCAGGTTCGGTTGGAGTAGCTTTCAATCGATAGAATATATTTACTATCATAGAGCACGCAATGCCTCGTAAGTAGTGAAAGGTGAGGAGAAATAACTTATCACAGGGTTACTCGTATACTTGAGTCTTATAAGCCGCTTAAGGCTCCAGCCACTTATTCTTGGATGGTATTCGAGGGATGCAGGTTCGAATCTCACAACCTATTTTTTTAATACATTTCCTACCTATTTCTCTATCATAAATTATAATAGAAATATTATTTTTAAAACACTGTTTATATACTTTATGTTGTGTTATTTTCTCTCAACTTATATTGATTGTAAATTTCAATATTTTATATTGTTTTTTTTTCTATTTCAAAAGACTATTTTTTACATTTTTTACATTTAACACTAAAATGATGCATCGTCTTGTCATTCAATCCGTGATATCACGAAAATAGGACAGAGAGTGTGGAGCAAAAGCGGATTCTTAATACTAGGTATTAACAACTAGGGATAGTTAAATATTTTTTTTCAGCTACACGCTGTATGCACATGGCAGGGTAAATCCAAAGAACCAATACGAATTGGCTTAGCAGTGTTTTAAGTAGCAAATCTAATATTAAGTTAACCCTGTGTCTGAACACTAGGCTTGGGTATTTTCCTCTGCCTAGCCTCATAAGTGCGGGATACAGCGTGAAGCTGACTAACCAAGCAACAAAACCTTATTCAGTAAAAACCAATACGAAAAAATGACAAAGAAATTAAACTTAAAATAAAAAGGAAAATAAAGCTTTTATAGTTACATTTTGTACAAGCGAGCTTTAAAGGTAATATCCGATTAGCCGTGACCGTACCTGGGGGTAATCGATTATGGACGCTCGAGAACATGTCCGGTGGAACCAGTAGACTGTAATATATATATATATATATATATATATATATATATATATATATATATATATATATATATATATATATATATATATATATATATTCATTGTCTGTATATGGAAGACAAGCAAATAATAAATTATACATTTACGTCAATTTAAAATATTTAGGTATTGCTACAATTGTTATCATTTAGCTGAAATTTTAAAATAGTACAATTCAAGCGGGTAAAGCTGCGGGTGGGTTGCTAGTATATTATATAACTAAGACACATAGACGACCTTACTCTCTTAAACTTATTGTTATATTATAACCAAATTATACAATATGTTCACATAAATCTCTCTGACCACAATATTTCATCAAAGTATATTGACTGGATAATTGGAAAATGGCTTGTATCAAACTAATATACAATTCTAGAACAAAAAATTGTCCGCAAAATTATCGCCCATTTTTTTTGCTAACTACGTTCTCTAAACTACTTGAGAAGAATTACAAAATACATCGAGGATAACAACTTGATCTCTTTGAAGCAATGTGGCTTCAGAAGACGTAAATCAACAGAAGATGCAGTATCTCAGTTGACAGCCGCTTCTTTAGACCACCAAAAAATCAGCATGGCTGTTTTGTTAGATATTATGAGATATGCTAGTAAAAACTTAATACACAATTTGGCATACGTGAGTGATTTCAAAGTTACCTATCAAATATGCATTATACTAAAGTAGACAAATAAAAAAGTGACATGGAAAAAGTAAAGTTTGGTGTGCCACAGGGAATCATTCTGGGACCTATCCTGTTTAATATGTACATACAATGATATACACGATAATGTTGATGGTGAGATAGTCTGTTATGCAGATGATACGGCCATTATATAAGAAGATTCCACATGACACGAGGTATTTAAAAAAGCTGAAGAAGGAATTCGTAAAATATCAACATGGCTGTCTAATAATCTAATTACACTAAACATATCAAAAATTCAATACATCTTTTTCAGTTTTCATAAAACCATAAGTTCCGCTCCCGCTCAGAGGAACTGAAGTTAGCGGACCAGGGAGCTCAGTTTCAACTTAAACTACATACATGTCATGAACAAAGTCTGTGTAACTGTTCAGGGCCTACGAAAGCATACTCCACAAAATATTTGAGAATCATTATAGATCAAAATTTAAATTTTGAGACTCATATACCATCACTCTCAAGTCGTGTGTGTAAAATCACGAACATAATAAAATTGCTTATCATCAGCTTCACTCAAAATCTTATATAATGTATACTTTGCGCTTTGTCTGTCTACTGCATAAACTCCTGAGGCCGGAGGGGCCTCAAAATCCCACTTACTCCAGCTTGATCGAGCTCAAAGGTCCGTACTTAAGGCAATGTTAAAGAAGCCTTTCTTTTATCCAACTTCCAAAGTTTATGAAGATAGTAATGTTCTTATCGTGCGTTAGCTATTTATTTAAAAAATGCATTTAAAGCTAAACGGAAACAATAAAGTTCTAATCAAACGTCGAAATTTTAGTATCCCATTGCCAAGTATTAAGTCTAGTTTTGCTAGACGTTTTAGTCCTTACAAAGATTTATTCCTTTATAACAAAGTAGCCAATATTTGTGATATAAAACATAACTCAATTAAACAAGCCAAATTAAAAATTGCTTCCTGGCTTGCTTCTTTAGATTATGATACCTATAATATTATATTGTGTAATTATTCTTAAAATTTTCTAAAAATCACCTTTAAATGATTTTTGTTTCCTTATGTTTTTAATTTAATTGTGTAATTAATTTATTTGTTAAACGAGTGTCAACAGTAGTTGTAAGTTGTTAAAATGTAATTTGAAACCCACGATATAGGAATACCTAGTGTGGGTACCATTATATATATTAAAAAGTTAAGGCTCTCATGTTAAGGTGTTACGTACAGTTGAATTTTCAAAAAAACGTTTTTTTCTATTCTATTGTATTAATGTATATATATTTAAGAATATACACAACTTTCATATCGTTCCGGTGAATATTTTCAAAGTTACACGTAAATTTCAACTAGATAAGTGCTCGGACGGTCCAGGCTTATGGTGCAGCTGGCAGAGGGCTGCAGCTTCATGAACTATCCACTTTTGCACATGATTATCTTCCTCAAATCCATTACTAGAATTTTTTTTTTGGCTATATTTCCGATTTTCACTGATCTCAGCAGCATCACTATTATATTATATGAAGGCAACAGGAATTACACTCGGACCCAATGCGCATTTATATGCTGAAAAAGAAGATGAGCAGCGCGTGAACATTTCCGATATCAGAGCGCGTGAGAGCGCTCGAGATAGAAAAATACTCGCAGACAACAGCGACGGAGCGATTATTATATGGTCCTATAATAGGCTCCATGTAAGTTGAAAAAAAAAATCCTATGTATAGTGCTTTTCAAACTTCAAACAATGGTGTTTTCAAAGTCGGTGACCAACTTTACTCAAAAACGGTCCGATTGATCTCAAATTTTGACAGAAGCCTCTTTAATATATTTTTTAGTAATTAATCGAAGATTTTAGCTTACCGATTAATACTTTTTTTCTGGAAACCGACATTTTGTCAAAAAAAATATTTTGCTTATCCCTTCGATTAATTACTAGATTTAATATAACTTTAACGAAATCTGTTGCGGTTTTCTAATTTCAGAGAATTCAGTTCAGAGATATAGTGGTGACCGCAACATATATTTTTTGAGGGGAGTTCCCGGAGTTCTGTTGTAGCTCCTGTCCAAATAAATATTTTTACTAGTACTAAGTTTGAGAATATTGTTGAAAGGTACCATAACATAGTTCAAATAATTAGACCAATAAATTTATAATGTTACTCAAAGAAAATTCTGGAAAATTCGCTTTTTCCGGCTGTCCAACTGTATATAACCCCTAAATAATTTTATGTTTGTACTTTAATCGCATCCTGTGTATTCTGATGTATAAACAGTATTACTGTACAGTTTAATTTAAATCTGATTAGTAGTTCTATATTTGTTAGTAGTTTTTCGTGAAAGGGGAACAAGCATCCATCCTAACAAGTTTTCTTATTTATTATATTAATAGAAAGGACATATTTATAAAAATATATCATGTGTTAATATAAGATGAGATAAGTAATTATAGGTCTTAGATTCGTCTTCCGCTTTCTGGTACGTAATATGGTGCTAAAAGGCAAAAATTAAGCAGAATGTACTAACCTCACTATAGTATTTATGAGTATCTATATATTTTTTGTTCAATAGAAAACTTTTGCTGAAAGTCACAAGAGCCTATAAAAAAAATATTATTTTGCGGCTTAGTACCACAGAACGGTGAGTATCTTAACATTAGGATACCTTTTTCTACCGTTTTACATCTAAAATATTCACGCCGTGTGAAACTTAGTGTTAAGACACTCCAATCTGTTCTCCACTTCCCGCCGAATTTGAAGCTTTGTGTGTTGAGTGGCGAAACTCAACGGCGCGCTTGGCCTTGTTGCCAGAGCAAATTAAAATGTAGTCTTCAATTTAGGTTCCCTCTGCCTATTTTGCTATGCGGCAACACAGCGTGAAGCTGTTTGAGGTTCGCTCAGGTAACAAGGTAAAGCGCGGCGTTGAGTTCTACCACTCAACACGCGATCCCTCAGACACAGCAGTAAGTGGGGAACGGAACGAAATGTCTTAAAACTAGATTACTAAATTCCCTCTGCCTTCCCTGTCATATGTAGGGTACAGTCTAAGGTTGAACAGATGATCATCCTGTTTTCTTTTTATTCAGATTTCGTTCTACACCTAGGACCAAAAGAAGTATTATTTTTTCTACTAAGTAAAGAGCTACAGTATAAAAACTTTTTTCACATTATCTTCGTTTATTCTCATTCTGGTTTATTATAGCCATCACAGTTTTATGACGTACAAAGTTTTTTATTTGAGTAGGCGTACGTTTTTTTTTCTTTCAATTTCACGCTGTATCCCGCATTAGACAGAGGGATCTTGAAAAGATAGTGTTAAGACACTCCTTTTATTTCCCCACTTTTGGCAGATTTTGAGGCATTGTGTGTAGGATATTTGAACTCAACGCCGCGTTTCGATTGGCTACCAGAGAGAAGAAATGAAATCATTAAATATTAAAATTGAAAATGTTAAATATTTCATTTCGAGTGAAGATCGAACCCACAACCTGCCGTTTACCTGTTCCTGCTGACTTGTTCCCCCGCGCCACGACAGGCCTTAATATTATAGCTATCACAGTTTTATGACATACAAAGTTTTTTATTTGAATTCAAGTTTCTTCAGTCAATTTTATTTGTCCGGAAGTATTAGGATAGGATAAAATTATCAGTGCTCTCAATTTAATGGTTTTTTCTTATTTGAAAATATTTATGAATTTTATACGTCTATTTTAATTTCTTATGAGTATGCTTATATTTTAAATAACATTAATGTTTGAGGTCAGAATCTGACTGTAAAAGCGACGCTGGATTCGATTCCCGTTCGAAATATTACAAAAGAAAGGAAAAATTCTGGCTACTCCATTATGGATCAAAGGAGAAGCTAAAAAAAGATTTTCTTCGTGTAAACACTTTTATATCTTCCAACTACGATAGATATTATCATGCATATATATACTTTTTTAGCTTCCCGCTGAAACCAGGGTAGGTAGACGGAGCCTGAGAACCCAGTGTTAAGATACTCCGTTCTCATTAAGACACCTCTGTTCCCTATTTTTCGCTGAATCTGTAATCTATAGGGCATACAAAAGCATGCTAGCCTCACTATATTTAAAAATAAAAGACTTGAAATAACAGACATATTCAATAGGTACAGAAGATTTTATTTACTACAGTTGATTAACTTCACTATATGATGGATAGGTTCATGCAATTACATGAAGTCTAGAGTTCTATATATACAAAACTTTGTACAATTAAGTAAATTTATAAAGAAATATGCTTATAACATTTTTTTGCTTCACACTATATTCCGCACTTTAGACCTGCAAGAGGGTGTATGGATCAGATATTTTCCCTTCGCATGAAAAAATTTTTGGCAGGAAGCCAAGAAAGAGATTATGGGAGATGGTGCCCCGGTACAATGTCAGGGGAATCTTGCAACAGGCTGTAAAGTTCCTTTACAGAGATCACTCAGTCTGCGTGCAAGTAGGAGCTGGTACGTCACCTTGGTTTGACATCCAATCGGGTGTTAAACAAGGTTGCGCCATGTCAGCTTGGTTGTCCAATTTGTATTTGGATAGCTGACTCCAAGGAATGAATCAAAGTAACAGGTGAGTGTAAGCAGTGCTTATTGCATCATCAGAAAGCGAGTTGCAGGCACTGGTTACCACTTTGGAAGAACGATGTTTAAATAATGGTCTAAGCCTGAAGGCGAATAAGATGAAGGTTCTGATATTTGAAAGAAATGAAGAGAGAACGTAATGCAAGATCAGCATTAAGATATTAGAACAAGTGAATGAGGTAGTATATCTGGGAAGTTTAGTAGAGACGGAAGATACGAAATGGATGTGAGAAGGCAAATTGCTGCTGGTAATAGAGTTAACGGTGCCTCAGCTATATTTTTGAGACGACGAAACGTCAGCATAGCTGCGCGTTTGGTCGTATTCAATGCAGTATTAGTACCGATGCTGTTGTAAGGCAGCGAAACGGGGGTACTGCAGAAGAAGAACTTAAGAAAGATGAATACTGTGGAGTCAGTTTAGCTGATTGCATACCTCATGAAGAGATACACAGAATGGTAGGTATAAACGTGAATGTCACAGTGAGCGAGTAAGTGATGAAAGAATAGAAAAAAGGGCAGAGGGAACCTGAGAACCTAATGTTAAGACACTCCGTTTCCAGTACAGCACTTCTATTTCCTACTTTGAGCTGAATTTGAGATGTTACATCTTAGGCGGCGGAGTTCAACACCACTCTTTGTCTTCGCTCTAGTGACAAAGACCGGCGAAATTCAGACACTACATACTTCATACATAATAACTGGATACTTCGTCCAAAAAATGGTGAAATAGGAAAGCAAAATATTTTGAAAAATTTGGCAATGTAAAAAACGACAGCAGATTCCCTTTTTATACCTCTTTGTGCGGGATACAGGTAAAGTCGAAAAATAAATTGATTTGTTCAATTCCAATCTTTATGTCAATCTTTTACTAGCTTCGGGAGAATTGCATAATATTTTGTTCCAGTACTGCAATTTGTACTTTTTACATTAGAAAATAAATAATAATTCACTATCACATTTTTTAATGTCTGCTCTAAGAATAAAAGAAACGTGGCGTTGTGACACTTACGAAAAAACTTTACCTTTGGAAAGTGGGGAGCGGGAACCTAAATATCTCAACGGACTGTCTTAGCACTAGGTGCACACGTTCCCTCTATCTTCCCTGCTATGTGCCTAGCTAAGGCCTAAGGTAGTATTTCATTTTTCGCCTAAAAACAAAGGCTTATAGACGTACTTATATACATACTGGCATTAAATTCAACCATGAATAGAAGATTACAAAAGCTACACCCTTTATGTTATAATAACATTAAAAAAAATAATATGCAAACACAAAGTAATGTACAGTAAAAGTGCCATTTTCATATAATAACAAAGGTTTTCTCACAAAAAAGGGGACAATATTAGGATAAACAAATTACATCAAAACAATACATATACCTATATTTCTTTGCCTGACTGTTAATTGGACTATTATGGGTTCGATTCCCGCTCAGGGGAATGAAGTATTTGCTTCGCTTTGGCAACATGACTTAGCGCGGCGTTAAGTTCTGAATCTCAATGTCCAAATCTCTTCTGAATCAAGCAATGTATTGAAAATATTAATAGTGATAAAGAAGGATCGCACTATGTTCCTTCTCCCTAATTCCTCGTGCGAGATAACATAACAGGGTAAGCCAAATTTTTTTTTTGTATGTGCCAAAAAAATATAAGCTTTTCAGTTTCTTACAGGCTTCGCAAAATTGCATAAAGTTTCGTTGAAAAACTGCGACGTATCATTACTATATTAGTAAATGAATTGTCATTAACTGTGAAATGTTTTAAATTCTGCTTTAAGAACAAAACAAGCACGGCGTTGAGTTCCGCCATTTAAAACGCAGTGCACAAGTTTTTAACAACATAAATAATAACTTCAATTGCAAATCGAACCCCATACAACCGTGTCTACATTTCAATAGTATACCAACCATAATGTACATTATATATTCTTAAATCATCAATAAATTGGAAACTTTTCTTAAATAAACTTTTAAACATAAGAACAGATCGTACTTGTTACATTATCTCACGTTGCCATGGCAACCTGATCGATTGATACCCTATATCTGTCTCTTTCGCACACACTACAATTGTGTATATCGGTCTCTATCTAACGGTTATTATATTAATTTATATTGTCCTATTGTCTTTTGTTGATTTTCTATTTTAAATTTGTATTTAATTAAAATTATAAGAAATAATTCAGAAAAAAGCTGTTTCCTTTCATTCTTGTGTATTTTTTTGATTGCGTAACTCAACGTCGCATTTTGTTCTGCCTTCCCATAAGGAACAAATAGTATAAAATTTTTAATTGCCTCCAATAAAGTTATAATATAAAAAAATATCTATTGGTATGTTTTTAAAGTTTTTGTGTCATAGAAGCATTTTAATAATACATATTTATACACATTTTAATAATACATATTTAAAAAAAAAGAATAAGATGCAATGGTAAAAATTACCTTAGTTAAAATTTTTAACCAGAGGTTTCAGTTGCGTTAGTGTCCCTAAATCACTGTCAAGGATCAATAAAAATTAAGTAAGATAATAAAAATACTAAATTTAAAAAGGTATAAAAATTTAAACACAGCAGGATTTGAACCCGCGCCTCTTAAAATACATCCAAGAAGAGGCGCGGTTTCAAATTTTTATACGTTTTTAAATTTAGTATTTTCTTTCCTAAGTGTGGAATAACACTTTAAAAATAGTAAAAAGATAATAAAATCCATGTCATAGTTAAAACTTGTAGCTGGCTTCCGCACAGAGTTGGGTAGCCTGAGGGAACCTGGGAAGTCAGACAGAATATGAAATAATTTAATTTTTATCATTTACGAAACGTCATTCCGCGCTTGAAAAATAAATATTAGAAAAAATATTAGAATTTAGCATAACGCGCTTGGGGAATGCACCGAAGTGTTCTAACCACTAAGCCATACCTACCGTTATTATGCTAAACTACAATACAGCAAACGCCAATGTCCATCTTCGCTATAAATTTTGCGTTAAATTTTACCAACTGTAAAGGAGAGTGTATGTGTATGTATATATACCTTGTAAAATTAAAATAAGTCCAGACTAATTAACTTTTTATACCGCTTGTTCTATTTTGTGTTATGCAGTGATTTTTGTTTCACGATTAATGTGAATGTTCCTTGAATTTCAAAAATTTAAATATATAAGTTAAAATTTCTTAAAATTCACAGTATTACTTTGTATTCAATGATTATCAATTATTATTACATAAAGATATTATATAATGACTAAACGAACAATTAAACATAATGGCAGTTCAGTTCAGTTCAGTTCTTAAATTATGGCGCTCCGAGTGTGCCGGTTGAGCACAGAATCACTTCGCCAATGTCACGTTGAATGGAAAACACACGAAGGAGGTTGTACGGTAAAAGAAAAAGAAAAAAAAATTACACAATAGGAGAATGCATGTCAAAAAAGATCCAGTTAAAATATTGCCATCACCTAAAACAAAATAATAAATTTATACAAAATATAAACACAAAGGTTAGTAATAGAAAATATTTTACAATAATGTTAGCTTACAATTTTATTTTGTTATATCTAATATATTTACATAAAAATTTACATAAAGGACTAAACACAAACATTAACAAACATTGAACATTA
>DWMZ01001997.1:0-14930 GCA_018249855.1 Eueides tales michaeli | reverse complement strand
CTCGCAATTAACAACTTTAAATTTAAAGCTTGTAAATTATAAAACCTGAATGTACGTATTTGCAGTGTACTATGTATATTTATTAAATGTTTATTTTAGTTTCACGCTGTATCCCGCACATGGCAGGGTAGATCTTGGGAACCTAGTGTTAAGACACTCCGTTCTACTTTCACTCCCCACTTTCTGCCAAATTTGAGGCATTACGTATTGAGTGTCGAAACTGAACGCCTCGCCTTGCCTTGTTACCAGAGCGAAGAAATGAAAACATTAATTATTTAATTTGAAAATATTAAATATTGAGTTTCCTCGAGTGGTGATCGAAGCCACAACCTGTCGGCTACACTTATCCGAAGACAGGTGAATAAATTAAAATAATAAATATTTAATTTTCTCGCCACGATACGCCCCTCCGTCACGACAGGCCTCTCTAATAAAAGATATACATATAATAAAGCTATTTATTTCTTTTATTCGTATCCAGAAGCAACAGTGTAACTACTTATCATTAATGTAACCAAAGTTAACGTAACCGCCGCCATTAAAGACGTAGCGAGCGTACCCGGGGGCGGATATTATGTTCACAATTACATAGACACGCCGAACGCGTAATTTTTAGACACGTATAAGTATTAGTTTGTATGCATTATTATAAGTTATACGCACTTAAACGCAGTGAAGGATGAGTGAAAAAACTTCTGTCTTAGGCCATTTTCGTATATTTAATATATATTTTTGGTAATTTCAAGAGAGATGATCTGTTTTTTTTCCTATGGGATAGGCACAGTGGGAAATTAGTGTTGAGACACTAGAACTATTGAGACTCTAAAAAAAAATCTAATTATAAGACTGAAATTACTAATAATTTCCCCACATTCAGTCATACATTGCACACTACCACATGAGGATCTTCAGATTATCGTAGTTATGGACAAAAAGGTAAGTACAGATAATACACGACATATACAATTATTTAAAAATAAATATATCAGCAATATTAAAACTGTGCTGAATTTATAACAAAGAAAATATCGTTTGGGTAAATGTTTTCTATTAATCTCAAGAAAGTTGTTATAGAATGTAAAATAATTATTTTGCAATAAACTGCATAAGAAAAACCACTGAGATTTTACAAAAAGACTGCAACATCCGGAAATGCTTTCACACTGCAGCAACACAGACATTGTCATTTAGAAAGAAAGGATTGGCGCGCTTCTTAAACTTAACTAAGATAAATGTTTTTACTTTAAATTCTAATGGCACGATTCAAATAACAAGTTCTAAATAAACGTCAAACATTAATGTATGTACTTTTTACACTTGCACAATTTTTTTGAGATTCAGTAGTGTCAATTTTTAAGTGTGAGAAATTATCTGTATTGGAAATGTCAAATTTGACGCTAGACACGATGTTAGCGGCAGCGTCAAGTGACACTAATTATTATCTTCTCCATTCAACGTGACACTGGCGAAGTGATATGTGCTCAACTGGCACGCTCGGAACGCCATAATCAAAGAACCATACCATACTAATTATTATCGTTTCACAATAGATTTTGCTAGTAGGTTATATATATCATACCTTAGAGTTCATATAGAAACACTTGATGTATACACTGAGTGTAATGTGTGTCGTAAATAATGTCTTAGTCTATTCGTAATAGCTATATCCCGTACTTAGTCTAAGTGAACTTGGGAACCTAATGTTAAGATAGTTCGTCCCTTTTCTGACTTACATCGAATTTGATGCTTTACGTATTGAGCAGCGGAATTAAACGAGCTACCAGAGTGATTTTATCTGCCAGAGTGACAAAACTATAATAGTTTTATCGTTTTGTCGCTCTGGTAGACAAAGTACGGCGTTGAGCCCCGCTAAACTTAACACGCAATGACTCTAAAACTGAGCGGAAAGCATTTTTATATTACTATGCGGGGAAGGGCATGAAATTGCAAAAAAATGAAAACTATTTTTTAACTAAGTTATAACATATTCATCTCATTGAATAAAACGATTATAAATTTGTATCACAAGAAAACATTTATACACATTGCTCCTAATGAAATTGTCGCATTGATATAATGGTTCTGGTCGAACTTTTAAAGGAGAACAAAGTGTTTTGTCACTGCGTACACCTCTGTCTAAATGCAGACGATACATCAAAACAAATAGAATACTTCTAATATTATTAAATTCTAATTCACACTCAGAAAAGAAACCTATTTTTAAAACGTATAAAAAATTGCAAGGGTTTGAACCCGCGATCCTTGGAATCTGTTCAAGCGCTCTAACGCAGAAAATCTTATATGCTTGTTATTAATTACATATGTTCTTTTCACACATTTGTATATTTTCTAAATAAGTATTTTTCTTTCTTAAGTTTGTGTTAACACTTTGAAGTATCGCTTAAACTTTTTATATATAATTTAAATAAATAAAATTTTAAAATTTAATGTAAATAATTTTTTTATGAAGATTAACACGAATTCATATGCAAATTGTTTGAAGAAACATTATTTCCAATACAAATATTATAACAAGAAACTGTTAGCAAAATATATGTCATTCACGACGATGATTTTCATTATAAACTGATTTATCAACTTAGAAAAAGCAAGACATACGGACTTTTTGCTTTTATCGCTATATACTATAAAAACTTTGTAGTTAGCTGTTTTTTAAGTCGGAAGTCAATAACAACCTCCAATAGCAACCAATCAATTCTAAGTAAATGACAAAACGTTGATGGACATTTTTTTATGTTCATGTATTGATATAACCTGTCTTGTTCGATATAACATCATAAGTTTATTATTCAGCGCGATTTTATAAACGCTGTTGGTGTGTTCTCATATGGTTTTTTCTGAAAATATTCCAGAGTTAAGCTTAGCTTAAATAATCAATATTTTCTTGAAATTTGAAATGATGAGTGGAGATTCAAATCACTTTCAGTAAATATACATTATATAACACCTATATTTATCTATACGTATAATAAATCTATAACAGTCTGTATATGGAATATATTTTTTCAATAATCTTATAGTAGACGTGCAATATTGTAGTATGGCCCAAAATTGAGATTTTTTAAATTTTTGTCTGTTTGTCTGTGCGTTTGTACGCGGTTATCTCAGAAACGGATAATAAAAAAAATTTTTTTAATTATTGTGTTATTATTTCATATATTTTTTCAATTTAATAATACTATTTAATGTTTTTTTTTTCTCTATTATATATATATATATATATATATATATATATATATATATATATATATATATATATATATATATATATATATATATATATATATATATATCTACATATATAAACACATTGAAAATAAGCAAACGGCCTCTCCGTTATTAATGTTATTTTTACCTTCCTCGCAGCAAAGGGGGAGATGTATAAGATAATAAAATATAATAAAATATAAATGGTTTATAGAAAATTTGAAAAAAAACCATTTAATATTACATAGAATTTCGCCCACTTCAATATAAAAAAAACTAGAGACACCGGCTTATGAAGTGTCAGACAAATATTGGCACAGCCGTTGTTTGCATGTATACAAACAATTATACACTACAAAATAAAGACTAAGTACATACTTGAGTTTTGCTTTGAAGATTCTCGAATGTAAATGCGGTATTACCGTTAATGTGTTAACAAAAAAGCAGAAGCTGTAGAGTTAACGAGCGTATACGAGACGCCAACGGTTTTTGTATGGTAAATTGGTATTGACATCACATACTCCATAGCAAAGGTAGCGACTTTGTTCGTGTTAAGCTAAAGAAATGCGCAGGCGCATCTAAGATGTCAGTATAAGAAAATTTCCATAAATAGACGACTATACATATTGCAATCTATTGTAATTTTAGCATGTAATTTTTTTACAGATATTGCGATCGTAGATTTTTATTGTATAAGGTTACGTCTGTGGGCTCGTCCTCATTCGATATAATAAATTATTTTAATTTTCCCACTTAAGAAAATTAGACGCGGCGTTTAAACCCACCTCTCATTTTTTTTGCAAAGTAAAGTGTCTTAACCACTAGTGCCTTATGTGGTAAAATAAAAAGAATCTACTCTTTAACAAGAAAAACATTTATTAAGTTATCAACTTTCATATTTATTAATGAATTACCATTTTAAATAATGCGATTATCATAATCGTGTGAGTGTTCTTGCCATAAAATACGCCTAGGACAGTCGGTTTAAACGTTACCGATACACGCAAACTGCATTAACTGGAACGTACAGGACGTTCTCTATGCGTATATATATATCGATACATGGCTTATGCACTCTCTGAAACGGATAATGCACTCAGCTTCACGCTGTATCCCGCACATGGCAGGGTAGGCAGAGGGAACTTGGGAACCTAGTGTAAAGTCACTTCGTTTCACTTCCGTTTCCCACTTTCTGCCGAATTTGAGGCATTCCGTGTTGAGTGGCGGAAATCAATGCCGCGCTTTCGCCTTGTTACCAGAGCGAAGAAACGAAACATTAAATATTCAAATTTGAACTATTAAATATTTTATTTCCTCGAGTGGGGATCGAATCCGCAACCCGTCGGTTACAGTCACACGCTTGTGCCGCTGCGCCACTACAGGCCTACATTACTTAAGTAGATTATACTGAAAATTTAACTTAATAAGTCCTGACTTTTATTTGCACATCAATTTTTATTGTCTTATAAGGCTTTTAAAAGTTTGATTTTGCCGCAGAATAAATATATTAATTTAAGTAAATATATTAATATCATTTACACGTTGTATTAAACACTTAACAAGGTAAGCACAAAGTTCCCATTAAAACACTTCCGTTCCCCTCCGAATTCTTGAATCATTGAGTTTTGAGTTGCGGAACTCAACGTCACGCTTTGCTCCTTTTCCAAAGCGAATAAATGAAAGTTGAGTGTCAGAACTTAGCGCCGCAACAAGGCTAACCCTGTTACCATAGCGAAAAAAATATATATTACATGTTTCATTTGAAAATATTAAATACTTCATTTGCTAAAGTGGGGATCAAACCCACAACCTGCCGCGTTTGCAGTATCACGCCAGTGTGGTTACGACATATGGTTACGACATACCTATTATTTATACACACCAATAATAATTAGCATAAGAATATTGTTTTTATCTCTACATATTTCTTATAAATTATTACTCAGAACTAAGTTAATATAAGCAAAAGCTTAAAATCTTAGCTTTTTTACTTTTATATAGAGGTACATCATACAACGACGGTTGAAACTAAATGCAAACATTCACATTCGCCGTAAGCGATAAGCAATAAACATATAAATTATAGATATCCAGAATAGCAAATTCATATTTAAAACGCAGATGTAGTTTTATAATTATTCCTTTACTACTGTATAAACTTTATATCGATTTGTAGGGGTTTATTTTTAAATATTGACATATTTATATGTCTCTGATATCCATTTAATAGGTAAAGATAGCATCTTTGCTGTATCGCTCAGTAACATTATAAGTTAACAATAGTCGTTATTTGTAGTTAAAAATAGTACGTATGCCTATTTAAGTGTGTAATCTAAGAAAAGTTGAGTAGAAGTGAGAAGTTACTATGTTCTTTCCACTTATTTATCGTAGATGCAAATAGTAATAATTTTATGGCCTATGTTTGAAATTGTTAAAAATATTTCTATACAAATAAAATATTATATTTATAATCTGGAAAAGTGATCAATTTCTAGTCGAGCTCGCCCACCGAGGGTTTTGTGCTAAGTTCAGGATTGAATGAACGAAAAATATACATATTCTGATTACTTATATGCATCAATAGTTTGGCACAAGCTGTAACTGACAGATTATGGGTTCGATCCCCACTCGAGGAAATTAAATATTTAATATTTTTAATTGAAATATTTAATGTATTCATTTCTTCGCTCTGGCAACAAGGCAAAACGCGGCGTTGACTTCCGCCACTCAACACGCAATGCCTCAAATTCGGCGGAAAGTGGGGAACAGAAGTGGAACGGAGTGTCTTAACACTAAGTTCCCAAGTTCCCTCAGCCTACCCTGCCAAGTACGGGATACAGCGTGAAGCTGAGTATGATGTAGAATATGAGTTATATGCATCAAAAACTATGAAAAATGCTCATATTGGTATTTCAAGGGACCTGAGTATTTGACATTAATTTCTACTTCATACCTCCACATAATTTCAAGATAAACGCTCTTGACAGACGAACAAACGGACAACAAAGTGATTATATATATAAATTATTAAATATTATCAATATAACTTAATATAATTGACATCTGTTAATAAACCATAGGTACCTGTTAAACATTCTACGATCATTATAACTATTATAAAGTAATATGAGAACAAAATTTAATATCGACTCGTAATCTCAATAATTATGTATGTAATGAAGACGCTAACGTCAATTTTATCAAGAACATAATGTAAGCAAGTATTTCCATGCCAGTTTTATAGGTGAATTGCGTGTCGGAATCCATGGCTACCTAGATGCATCAAAATCATATGCAAAATGCAATATGTATTCAAGAGAATTTCACCTTCAGACAGTGACATAACGTGATTATATCATTATTACTTACATAGCTTCACGCTGTATCCCGCATATGGCAGGGTAGGCAGAGGAAACTTGGGAAACTAGTGTTAAGACACTCCGTTCCACTTCCGTTCCCCACTTTTCGCCGAATTTGAGGCAATGTGTGTTAAGTGGCAGAACTCAACGCGCTTTTGCCTCATTACCAAAGCGAAGAAATGAAACATTAAATATTTAAATTGAAAATACTAAATATTTCAATTTCTCGAGCGGGGATCGAACCCACAACCTATCGGTTATAGTCACACGCTTGTGCCGCTGCGCCACGATAAGCCTCACTCTATGTATATTTTTAATAAAATGATAATTATTGTATACCTTGTGTTAACTCTGAAATGAAAATACATTCAAGTATGTTCTTAGGATTCCATACCTCAAAAGGAACATAGCGGAACCTCTGTAGGATTATTTTGTTGTTTGTGTGTCAGTCTGTCAAGAGCATTTATCTCGAGATCGCGTAGAGGTATCAAGCTGAAATATGCAGGTCATATCAAATATTCAGGTCTACGGTCCTTAAAACAGAAAAAATCTAGCTTCTAAGTCGTACGTAACGTAATCCAAAGACTATAAATAGTTTTGGTGCATTTTGAGTTATTTATTACAGTAAACAGTGTTACAGTTATGAAATGTATGTATTCCATAGAAAAAGAAACATTAAAACTTATTTTTATAATTAATTTGATACAAGACTAGATCATACTTGTAAACTTTATGTTGACAATTTTATTCATGAGGTAACTACCAGAGCATTTCCCGGTGACCAATAATTATGAAATTTGGCAAAAAGTGAGATGTTTCAGTAGAAATAAATGAAAACCATTCATATTTCTGTATACATTATCGATCATACACATAATTAGTGTGATAACGACGAACCTATCAAATCGAATATCGAAAGTATCAAAAAAGTGCTGGGCCTGAATTATATAATGAAATACATATAGTTACGTTCGTAATATAAGTTTAGAAATTCAGAAAACGTATTGCCTCATGCGAAGAATGTGAAAAGTTTAAGTTACATTCAGAAAAAAAAATAAGGTAAAGAGGCAAAACGCGGCGTTGAGTTCAGCTACTTCTGCTCAACAGGCAATGCCTCCTGAATTTCACTAACAGTATAGGTACCAGGTTTCACAAAAAGTATAGGTACCCAGATTCTCTGCTGTGCATACCCTGCTGTCTGCAAAATACAACATGAAGCTAAAAAAAAATCATGGAACATCAAATTAATTTTAAACCGATTTCCCTTTATTTAATGACAAATAGCGGTACACCCATTAACAGTATAAATAACAGGACAATAATTTTCTAACTAGTTAATTTTACGATATCTTCATTCAAAACAAATTATGTTTAACGTAAAGCCATTCGAGTGTGAAATAGTTTGATTAATATCGTATTGTTTGCTTACAAGCATTTTATAATAAGACGCAAAGAGCGTTACAGCGTTACAGTTCACTTTTGTTTAGGTTAGGCTTTTATGAGAGAAGCAGAAAGAAAGTAGTGAATAATCTCTACGCTCTATTCTTTCCTTCCATACAAAGATTATCTCAGACTGCTTTTACTATAAAATATAATGTATAGAATAATAAATATAATGTTTAGATTGTGGGTCGAATTCACAAAATGTCGCACTGAAAGTCGCACGTTTGTACTACGATTGACAGAATTGCTCTGATTACCAGGAAAAGCGCGGCGCGGCGTTGAATTCCGTCACTCAACGCGTAAGTAATATCTCAATACGGCGAAAATTGAGTAACGTCTCATTGAAAACAGAGTGCCTTTTAATTTATTAATTTCTATATATACACAACATAAGCCTTGATATTTTTGATTTGCTGATACAAAATACAGGTTTCTAGGTTAATACTGTCATATAATAGTAATCGTTTAAAAAATAATAACAAACATTGTTTATTGCAATATTTAAATTAGATATAAGCCATTTAGAGAAACTATAATCCGCAAAATGGCAAAGATTCTTGGTAAAGAAAAACGGATCATATACCGTAAAGATCTTTGATTAGACTGTACGATAACACCGAGCTGTCATCATTAGACGTTATTTTAACGGTTATGGAAAGATTTCCCTTTTACTCCGCTAATAATATACACAGTAACTTAATTTTTGTGTTGACATCGTCGTACTGAAATATTTTTGTAGTAGTAAAATATTTATATAATTGAATGGGTTATATTTTGTAAAATATAAAACGTGCAGGCTACCTGGCAGGCTCAACTATTTATTTTAGTATATATTCAAAAATATTTGTACAAAAATGTTTCTTTAGATCTGCCGTTGCGCAGGGGCCATAAGTAAAAGTGACAGATTGTGGGGTCAATGGAATCAAATATTTAATATTTTTCTTTTAGTTTCCACGCTTTGGCAACGAGGCAAATCGCAGTTTCCATGTTTTCTGTGTCAAAAATCTTTATCATTTTTTATGTTACCCAAGAGAACACTATGGCGCGTGTAAATGAATATTTTTCATTTTTCTGCTTCCGTAACATAGAGGGCAGTGTTTAATTCCACCACTCATTACGGTATATCTAATACGCTTGCTTTGTAGCTATAATAAGACCAAAGTGCCGTAACGAAATAGATTTTTATATTCTTTGAAGTAAAAAACAATCACTACTTTTTTTCTCGAATATTTGATAGAAATGCGTCTTGTCAATTTTAATAAACAACACTTTATCTTGTATGTTCGTGAGCTGTATTACTTGACGATTAATAATATTAAAACTTCAGTTTCACGCTGTATCCCGCTCATGGCAGGGTAGACATAGGGAACTTGGGAACCTAATGTTAAGACACCCCGTTCCACTTCCGTTACTCACTTTCCGTCGAATTTAAAGCATTGCGTGTTGAGTGGCGGAACTCAACGCCACGTTTTTTCTAGTTACAAGAGTGAATAAACAAAAACATTAAATATTTAAATAGAAAATATTAAATACTAGCTGTTACCCGCGACTTCGTCCGCATTCACTATTTTGGTCATAGTGACTTACCTACACTTAAAAGAATATATGCTGTGGCGGACTTTTATTTAAAATTATTTAAGATAAATTATCCTACAGTAATGTACCTATTACTATTATAACTCCAACGATAAAAAAAGTTTTTTTTTAAAATCGGTGTTCTCATCTTCGAGTAATCTGAGAAACATACTTAATACGTATGAACCTTCTCCTTTTTTGAAGTCGGTTAATAAAATGAGATGATAGTCAGATACAGATCTCCTAATTGCGTTATTATATGAAAAAACCGCATCTGTGCCTTTCAAATTTGAGGGTTGCCCCCGATTTCTCCAGGATTCCATCATCAGATCCTGATCTCCTTACCAGGGGACCAATTGTGAAATATACCCTCTCGAACAAAAAAAGAATTTTGAAAATTGGTCCACCCATCTTCGAATAATCGGGGAACATACAAACGAACCTCTTTTTTTATGTCGGTTAAAAATCCCTATAAATTTTAACTTATTATGTTATTCTGATATCAAAGCTGTATTACTGCAAAGTTTCATGAAAATCCGTTTAGTGGTTTTTGCGTGAAAGAGTAACAAACATACACACATCCGTACAAACTTTCGCATTTATAATATTAATAAGATTTCGATCGAACCCACAACCTGTCGGTTACAGTCACTTGTGCCGCTGCGCCACGTCATATAAAAACTTTAAATGTTAAAAATAAAATATTGATTTTTGATTCATTAACATACCATCTTTATTTCTATGATATATCACTTCAGAGATACAATATTCTTAATGATACCTATGTAAGGCGAAAATTTTTTGAAAGTTACCTTACTTCATGATGCGTGAACGTGCATCATTAATTACAAGAACTTATGAAAACTATTATAATAATGAATCTAGTTTAATTCGACCTCATTCTTTTACAATAACACAAATATAATTAAAACTTTCTTTTAATGTGAGAGCGATATCGAGATAAGGCATTTAACAAGACTTTATGTGCATCGCATTCATTAAATGACCTCAATTAGCGTTAAATTCACTTTCAATGTATTATTTTGAATGTTTATGTTTAATTAGACGTAATAAAATACGTACTTGTTCATTAATTATTTTTATACCTACAACATGCTTATATACATACGATTTCATTGTCACATTATAATTGAAATACTTGGTAACTTTTTTCGATCTGGTACCAAAACAAAGGGTGCCGTTACTAACACCCAATATCAATACCAACAACAGTTAAATGGAGAATCGGGAACGAAAATTCTGGATCAAACTTCTTAAATACATTTTATTAACACAAAAATGGATAATGAAAATGTAAAAGCATTGATCTTAATATTGACTCTGATATCTTCACTCTTGAGGGTAGAAATAAATTTAAAAAAACTATAGAAAAAACCACCTATAATCACTGTCGCAGTCTTGCACGTCAACAACGCCATGATGGTCTAGTATTATGTCTCAAATCGATTATATTACGATGTTACTTTAAATTACTTAACATTTCTATCTTCTACTTAATATCTTTAATTACCGTTTAATAGTCATGTGAATTATATCTACAATTATTTTAATTATCTGCAAATATCCACAACAATATTTCATTTTTAAGATCTTGTTAAATACTCTAGAATACTGTAAATACCTTAGTGAAACACCTTTAATAATACGGTGTCTGTAGTGATTATTGGTAATAAAAATATTAAAAGGCTTTTAGACTGCAATCTAACACAACATACTCTAAATTAACGACTTAAAGTGTAATGATAGCAATTAGGTTATTGACCTTCTTCTAGAGTAATCGCTTTTGAATATATATTATTGTTTCATGTCTTTGTTTGAGAATGACTTCTTCCTGGCGTTAATCCCGACGTTTGTTGCTAGGAACTGCCTTTCTGCTTAGCCAAACCAGACAAGTTGGAGTAATTTGCACAGTTAACGTCCTTAGTGGTTAAATCCATTGAATCTTATATCTATCCTTCCTTCCTCCTTGATCCTTGGGGATCCTTGGGGATCTGGGATCTGGGTGCAGGTCGTATTGTATACATTTAAAGCGTTAATTTGAGTTCAAATCCCTAACAGAGAAGTGTATATATTGTTTATGCATCAGTCAATTGTTGCAGCTGGCCATTCAAAATATTGTTACGAACAAAAAAAGCATTAAAAACCAACACACTTTCCAGCTACTACAAGCATTCTCAATTGAGCAACCAAAAAATGCATACATTTATGCAACACACCTAATGTCATTATATTCAACCATGTTTAAATAAAAATATCGCAACGAAGATGGCAAAAACAACAAAAACTTATTTTCTTTAGTTCCCGTGAAAAACCTGTACGAAGGAGATGGCCGGCAGGAAAAGGATTGTTAGCAAAGCCTATAACAGCCTCTCGAGGGAAAAAATATATGGAATGCGGTAAATGAGGACGGGAATCAATCTGCATGTTCGTAGCCTTCATAGAAATACTCGATTAGCGAACACCGATGAAAATTGTTAATATATAATTTATGCTTGACGTTGTAGCACATCGAATGTGTTTTACATCGGCTTATTCAGCGGATATCGCATATTAATCTCAAGTGAAAAAGACTTTTTTTGAAAGAGTCATAATCGGAAATATTTGTGTGGTAAATTTAAATAAAGTTCACAAGGCACGTTCAGATATACATAAGAAATAACTGCTATTAAATTGCAAAGTGTTCTTATAATTATTATTATACTTCATTCAAGTATAAGTATGTAATTTTTTATTTTCTTAATTTAAAATATTGGTTAACATGAAAAGGGTGCTAGTTATCTATACTTATAATAAATCTGGCGACGTTTATTATTATAGTAGGGCCCAAAATAGTGATTTTTAAAAATGTTGTCTGTTTGTCTGTGCGTTTGTACCATGTTGATCTCAGAAACGGCTAACCAGATATAAATACAGTTTATCCTTTATATTTTAGCAACCTTCTCCCAACATTAAGCGTTTATTTTATTTTAATCAGTTGAAATACAAAATAATGACGTGATTACATTTATCATGATAACTTAAAAAAATTATAGCACCTTATAGCATTTTTAATAAGGAAAGACGTAAATATAGAGTAAAAGCGGACAGGAAGAAGCTTATTCACATTTATACGTAGGTCATAAAGCTGTAGTTGAGTATTATTATGGAAAATGAGCAAAACTTAATATAACAAGCATCGCAGACTCTACGATAGATTGCAATAAAAATTGACATCGCAATTTATTTATATCTCTATCACACCGACAGTCACACATTTACGTATAATTATTTATAAGTCATAAATTTAGGAGCCAATTTGTGTAATTGCGCTGAAATTGTAAAAAAAATGACATTAATTTGAATATATTGAAATGACATTCAAATTAATGTTCTACTTAACTCTGCTGGATATAGTTAAAAAAAATGTAAGAAAATGAATTGAAGCGATGACACTATGTATTTTGCATGCATTTTTTATCTATGGTAGACCAGTTGGAAATTTAAATTGGTACGCTGCTTAGAAATTTATTTAAATACATTGGCACATAATATTAACCTATATCTGAAGAAATATTTTGGTGCAGTATGGATTTACGTATCCTTAGATAACTAAGGATACATATATGCATTTAAAAATATCGTTTTATATATTTAATTCACTGAACATAAAAACTATCTGTAAATTCTTAATTAAACGGGCTCTATAAATAAATAAAGACTTTTTTCTTTCAAATTGAAGGCTTTCCGACAAAAGATTTCCGGCGATGTTGATGTAATGCCTAGATGATGCCAATAAAAACCCCCATGTTTATTACCAATTACTATAACGCAAATTTCCATAATGTTAAAGGTTTCTGTTATATATTTGAAGCCTATTATGGTGCAAGGTACAAGCATGTGACTGTAAGTGTGTTCGATCCCAACTCGAGAAAATCAAATATTTAATATTTTTAAATTAAATATTTAATTTTCTTACTTCTTTGGTCTGGTAACAAAGCAAAGCGCGGCGTTGAGTTCCGCCACTCATCACAAAATGCCGGAAAGTGGTGAACGAACGTAGTGTCTTAACACTAGGTTCCCAAATTCCCTCTGCCTACCCTGTTATATAGAAAAATAAATTATCATACAAACTATTTCTTATACATGTGTTCCAAGCCGACTACATACTACCGACCACTTTGAAGTTTCCTATAAGAAACAAAAAGTATTTGTTTTTGCTACAAAATGTATACGAAAAAATATATTTCATTTTAAATTCAGAATATTATGTTAATCACAAGACGTTATTGAATGCTCTAACAGTATTTTTTCTATTGAACGGTATATATATATATATATATATATATATATATATATATATATATATATATATATATATATATATATATATATATATATATATATATATTTTTTTCATCTCATCTCTTCTCTTATTTTATATATATATATATATATATATATATATATATATATATATATATATATATATATATATATATATATATATATATATCCAGTTTTAACCTCTTAACTAATAACCTATTTTAAATATATATATATATATATAGCGTCGTGGAGCAGCGACACAAGCGCATGACTTGACAAAACTTCAACCGAAGTTCCCGCTGCCTAATTTTCCATGTGTACAGCGTAAAGCTGAATACCATTTTATTAAATAAACTAATATACGAATACTCTTATAATTCACACGGTTTCATATTATAAAGCATACTATGCTATTTTAATGAGGTATTAATTTACGACACTATTAATATTTCATTATTCATGAAATTATATTAGCCTTATATTGATGCTCGAGTAAGAGGCACGATAGTTTATTAAAACATAAAGCCAGTGGCATTTGCCTGCCTTGTTTCATTTAATAGGCATATAAAATTTACATCTCCGTTTATGCGCAACTAAGTCTGCTTTCTTATATATAAGTTGAGACTATACTTAGCGGAAGTGTGACAGCAGCTTATGTCGACATATCAATGAAACTACACCGTATTAAAATTGTAGATCATTTTGTTAAATATATAACGCCAGCGCTATAACAGCTTCAGCTACAAAAAGTAAATAAATAAATTTTATTTATATGTTTCTCATTCAATTAAATCATAGTGAAAGATGAAGAATAACGTCTAAAAGCATGTTATGTAATATTTTCTTAAAGCCTATACATATGTTAAAATCTTAAATATATATATGTATATGTATATATATATATATATATATATATATATATATATATATATATATATATATATATATATATATATATATATATATATATATATATATATATATATATATATATATATA